>CAUYPK010005756.1:0-18549 GCA_963574355.1 Loris lydekkerianus | reverse complement strand
AAACTATAGCTTTCACAGTGAAGGCTATAACCCAACTATACCACAAGACTATGGGGAAAGGGCCAAGGAAGGGGAAGGGAGGGGGGAGGTTTGGGTGGAGGGAGGGTGATGGGTTGGGCCACATCTATGGTGCATATTTTTATCTCTAATAATAAAAAAAAATGCATATAACATAAAATTAAAAAAAATAAAATAAAATAAAGTAAGATGGTTAATCTTGCTAAATCCTACAGAAAAAAGGTGACTGTAATCAAAGATGCTATGGGAACATTGTGGGCAATAGACTTCTTCTGGAAATTCATCTTTTTCTTTTTATTAAATCATGACTTAATTTAACATTAAGTTAAATTAATGTGTAGTTGAGTTCTAGAAATGCATAGTTGATAGTGTATACATTAATGCACTAATTAATTATAATTGTATAATTGTATAGTGTATACATTAATGCACTAATTAATTATAATTGTATAATTAATGCACTAAGTTAAATTAATATGTAGTTGAATTTTAGAAGTGCATAGTTGATAGTGTATACATTAATTATCATAGTTGATAATTGTATATAAAATCAGCATTAATATTAATGCATTAATATTAATATTAATATTAATGCACTTGTAGGTTACAATGTGCTGATTTTATATACAATTTGGAATGCTTACATCAAACTTGTTAACATAGCCTTCACCTCACTGAATGTTTGTGTTAAGACATTTATACTCTACACTTAAGAGATCGGACATGTACCCTTGCAATATGCACCATAGGTATATATCCAGAAGACCAAAAATCACTTTACAACAAAGATATTTGCACCAGAATGTTTATTGCAGCCCAATTCATAAATGCCAAGTCATGGAAAAAGCCCAAGTGTCCATTGACCAATGAATGAATTAATAAATTGTGGTATGTTTACGTCATGGAATATTAGACAATATTAAAGAAGATGGAGATTTTATCTCTTTTATGTTCTCATGGATGGAGCAGGAGCATATTCTTCTTAGTAAAGTATCACACTAATGGAAGAAAAAGTATCCAATGTACTCTGTACTATTATGAAACCAATATATAATCATCCACATTTTCATATGAATGATAAAACACAACTATAGCCCAGGATGAAGGAAGGAAGAGGAGGAGGAAGAGGGAAAGGGGAGGTTGGATGGAGGGAGGGTAATGGGTGGGACCACACCTATGGTGCACACTGCAAGGGTACAGGTCATAAATTCATCTTTTTCAATGATATATTCAAGCTCTGATAAGTGGTAGTGTTAGGAGAACAGTTCAGTTTAGTTTAACTCACACTTTTTAGTAGCATACATTTGATGATAGAAACTGTCTTAAGCATTTTTCATTTATTTTCATTTTATTTTTGAAACTGTTTTACATACTATAAAATTAGCACTGTACAATCACACCACATTAATAACAAGAATGATGCATTCTAAGTTAATACAAATAACAAAATTCTATGAAAATTAAGTTGGTGCAAAGTAAGAAGTAACAATTGTACAGTGTCAAAAATAGTTTATCTTTGACTAAGCTATCTGATGCTTTCCCATAAAAGACTAAGTGAATAAGATCAATATGCCTTGTATATTTTAGCAAAAACAAGTCAAAAACCAAATTTATGTCTTGGGAATGATTTTTATTAGCATTAATACATTACATTTATTTTAACATTCGAATGGATTTGATACTGGATTAGTAGATAAGTGTCAGTAAGAGATTTGGAAAGTGGAGAGTGATGTCTTTAGTTCTTAAGTTAGAGCCATGATTTCCATACCATTTTTTGAATATTATTAAAAAATAAAATACTAGTTTTACTCTTTTATTCTAAGTTTATACCTTCTGTAGAAAATACCTTTTTATTCCTGTTCATTTGAAAGAAGCAACTGTTATGAAAATCATAAATCTGTATTTTCAAACCCATGTCATAACACTTTCTTTACATTTGTTTATAACTTTCTAAAATTTATCCAGTTCGAACTTATGAAATCTATTTTTAACTTCAATATAGTCTTCTTTAAAGATGTTTATGACTTGTATAATTCAAAGCTAATAGAAGTTTTCAACTTTCAAATCTTAGAAAGATATCTACATTATAAAGATACCTATTATATATTAGGGAAATTGCATTTTATTCAGAAATACACTGGTTCTCAGCAATCAGTCTACATGACTTTAACAAGAGATATAATTCCATCATAGAATGATGAAATTTAGGCTTATCCATTTTTATGCATTTGTATATATTTAGCAATGTCTTTGAAATATTTTTATAACCATTTCACTAAAGTTGAAGTGAACTTTACTTCAGAGTGCTAAACATGAGCATTTTCCCTCTTTTTTCTTTTCTTTTCTTTTCTTTTCTTTTCTTTTCTTTTCTTTTCTTTTCTTTTCTTCACGGAGATAATTTTAAATTGGTCATTGGGTTATATTTATTATACTGCCTGGATCTTGTTGCATGGCTTACAAGTTTTTCTTCATTGTGTGTTACACAAAAAGGGAATACAACAAAAATAATGGAGAATACAAGTAAGTGAAAAGAAGAGAAAAATCCTATTTGATTCCTCTATATAGAAATAACAGCGCTGCCATTTGTACCAGTTAGTTGATTTGTTGTTTGGAAATCAGTGTATATCTAACAATATACTGATGTTTGTATCACTTAATTTAATTTTAAAAGTGAATGATGTCGTTCACAATGTCTTTCTCCAATGCTGTGTGCCCAGCTGACCGCGCATGGTGGCAGGTCATCCGATGACAATTGCCCGCTGAGCACCCCATTGTGTGCACACTACTAAATGTGCGCCTGTATATCCCTCATCTCTGTTTCAATTTTTCCCTCCTCGCCTCTTCCCCTTTCCTTCTGTACTTCTCCTCCCCTTGTCTTAGTCATTTCAATGGTAAATAAAAGGTGCTCAAATGCAGAAAGAGTTTAGAACATGTTTAAGTGAATGCAATCATTCTAGCACAAGCTTTGTATAAAATGTTATGGAAAAGTGTAATAAATATATGGACTCACCTTTTTCTCTTTTAAGATGAGTGTGCACTATTTATTCAAATGATTCATACCCCCAATTAGCATAGGAAAACATATTACTCATTTAAAAGAATATTTAAGAGTAATTCTGTGAATTCTATAAACAGATCCCGTTTATGGCTACATCAGGCATTTGTGCTATCACCTAAAACCTTGTGTCTTTTTGTTTTGTTTTGTTTTTTGTTTTTCTCAACTGCTCCAACAAAGATGAGCACTGAGTGAAATAGAAGCTTTCAAAAAAAAAAAAATACTATATTTGAAATCAATATACCATTTTATTTCCATTATTAGAAGCTCAAAGAAAATATCCTGGAATGCACAGGGCATTTGCTAAGTGAGACCTTCCTTTTCCTGAATTTATATGGACAAAAAAAGATCATTTTTAATTTAGTCATGACATGTTTTTTGAAACAGGTTGTTATATCTTTCCTATACTCAGTAAATGTCAGGAAACATGGCAGTGAGGGAAACCCTGTCCAGTCTGTTGGGCAAATCTCTTGATGTAGCTTTAAGTAGAAACAGAAAATAAAAGTCAACATTGATAAAATCCAAGGAGGAAGTTTGAGGCTATTTTTCAGATATGTCTGCATTTATTTCCACACGTGAATTGTGGTTTGTTTGCGGTAATGCTTTATAACAAATATCTGTTTCACAAAGTCCATTGCTTTTTGTTTTCAGTGGAACAGCACGTGGATTCCATGACTCCTCAGGTTGGACCTGCCCGATGTTGTCTAAGGAACGTTCACGAAAGTTTTGTATTTCCTACTTTGGCAAGACCTTCCTTTCTGAATGTTCTATTTCCTACCTTCTATTTCATCTGTATGTGCAATGTCTTTCAACTAGAACTTTTTCTTCTAAAACTTCTACTAATTATGAAACATTTTGTCTTTCTGACATCCTTGGAAAAATTATCCTAAAGATTTACACTGGAAACAGTACTTTAAAATGTCAATTTTTCGTTCTAACATTGTTACGGTTTTCTATCCTCCTTGAGTACCAACTTCATTCATTTTATCACTGGTAAATCTGTATTGTTATGGACATCAGATAACTTTTGGTGCTGAGGCACGTAGGGATGTTTGCCTGTGCATTAAATTCTTCCAGACAACGTATTTCTCATGCCCTTGTTGGGTACTTCACCTGTCTCATTTCTTGCAGTGGGTTTGTAACTGCTGACTGTTATCACAGCCTTCCTGGCTGCTAATCTACTCTGAGCAAGTGAATGAAGTCAGCAAGAAATTTCCATTGCATAAAAGGAAAATAAAAAAGGGTATAAAAGAAGAGCAGGTGGGTCTCACTATAAATAAAATGCATAAAATTTATTATGTAATGTAATGTCAAGTAAACTATGTGATAAAGTCATCGTATAACTTTGGTGTTAAAACTTTTGAATATGTTTTCCACTTCCATAATACACGTATAATTTGTTAAAATCATTAACAAGCCTTTTGACTTACTTTTGAAGCAGTGGGACATTTAGGTAACAAGCTTAAAAGTAGGGGCGGTGCCTGTGGCTTAAAGTGGTAGGGCGCCGGCCCCATATGCCGTAGGTGGCAGGTTCAAACCCAGCCCTGGCAAATAAAAAAAAAAAAAAAAAAATTAAAAAGTACAAAAGTATCTATGTTTTTACATGGACATTTCAGACCTTAATTCACAAAATTCTGGATGAGAAAGAGCACATCTTCCTCCTGACAATAACCTTGTCTGAGCTGGGAGGAGACATGGGTTCTCTAATTCATCTGGAAGAATTGCTTAAAATTAAGACAAAACTAGATTTAAAAAATGTAGACAAACATATGAAGACTCTTCACAGATAGTGAATATTTATTTGAGAACTTCTTCAAATTGACATTTTTGTTTTTTGAAGAAAAAAAGATTGTATTTTTCATCAAATGCATAAATGCACACAGTTATAAGAGGCAAATGCTTACAAAAAAATTATCTAATAAATGAATTTCCCTACTTTCCTGCACTCCAATTTTAAAGGCATCCCTTTTTAGCTACATTGGCTGATTATATGTATATATTACATGTTATATTATATGTATATTAACACACACATGTATATGCACAAACACATATTCATGTATATACTTACATTTGTAGAACACTACTGTGCTGTGCTTTAAGGGCTTCCCCATTATGTGTATCATTAATTGCCCCCTGCCATGGAAGAGAGGGATCCGACTCTGTCCCCATCAGCACACGCCTTAAACGTGGCCACACACATTTTCCTCAATCAGATACTCTTAGCATCTGCCTTTAGTTTTTGCTGACATTGATTAACCATTTTTTTACTACTATGACAATATATCAGTCTTAGCTACATCACATAACATGCCATAATTCATTTATTAGACAAATGTTCTTGACTAGTATATAATCTCTGCGTGTGTGTCTATGTACCTGTGTGTTTTCTATGCATCTATCACTAATTGATCTTTCCTAACAAGTTGGCTTCAAAAGTAATCCTCACTGATTTTTCTCAATTATTGGGGTTTCTCCCAGGTTAACTATCTGAGAGTCATCATAATTCCAGAATCTTAGATAATTCCCTCCCTATTTTAGTTTGGAACATTTGTGCTTTGGTCTGCTGAACTGCTGCTAAGCCTTATATATTTTTCACTGACAATTTGTAAATTCCTTCTGGTGTGGTCCTGCCACAGAACCCTTAAGTCACAGGTCCTTCAACTGACTCCTATCTGGCTGTCTAACAAGTATTGGAGAAGTACATCTTCCAGTAATTTCCCTCACAGGGGCTCATGGGTAGTAAATGTTGCAAGACCAAATAATGTCTTTATTCTATCTCATATTTTCTTGATAACTTGGTATCCTGACATAAAATTCTAAGTTGTGAATTATTTTCTTCTCAGATTATAAAATTTTTCCTTTTTTTCTTGTTTTTGCATGTAATTTCTTTGAGAGTGATACCATATTTTGTTCAGAAAATATTGTATCATTTTACTGGCATATGCAGGAGTTTCAACAATGTATATTTATATAATACAACTTTAATAAAACATATTTATCCAAATGACATGTATAGTATGGCTAAGATAAACAGAATTGGCTGAATATTACAAAAATAAAATAATAGTTTAATCTCACTGAAACTAAACTTCTAAACAATAAATAAAGGACAGATTATGTATTTTTATTACCTTGAGGTTCTACCAGTTAAAACATGTAAAATATGAGTTTTTAATCTCTTTCTGTGTTAGTATGCATGTTTTATATTATAGTAATTTATAGAATTCCTCTGCCAGATCATTTATAAGGGCTTATAAAATGGTAGCTGTTATTTATATGTTCCTTAGGTCTATGGAGGGAACAAACTAACAAAGTTAAGAATAAGATCCACTAAAATGTGTTCATGAGCTCTTCAGTATACCTTATGGTAAAGATTGAAATTTGATATTGAAATTTTAAAAATTAATGAATTAAAATCTTTAGCAATAGCTTTATTGAGGTGAAATTCGCATGCCATACAAGCCACCATTGAAAATTTACAATTTGTTTTTAGTGTCGTCACCATATTCAACTTGAGAACATTTTATCACTTCACAAGAAACTCAGTACTCTTTAGCTACTGTTCCCTCCCATGTCCCTAACCCTAAACAACTACATATTTATTTTTGTCTCAGTAAATTGATTTACTCGGGAATATCACATACAGGAGTCATTAAAATACGTAGTCTTACGTGACTGGCTTCTTTCGTTAGCATAATATTTTTAGGTTGCAGTCACTCCTTTTGAGGGTCAAATTGTTCCTAGCCTCTGAGTGAAGGTTGTTTCTAGTTCTTGGTGTTTATTGAATGTCAATTGTTCAAAGAATTTCAGGATGTACCACAGAACAAAAGTAAGGGAAAGTTTTAGTGAAAATGAAAAGGACACTCCCAGAGAGAGCTAGCAGACTTGAAAAGAAAAGCTGCCCTGTGAGGAAATGGTTTTAGATCTTCTGTAGCCTTACTAATTGAGAGGAGAAATATTCGAGGCCACGAGGTTGGCATTTACTAAGCATTTGGGTCATAAATCCTAGCTTTGGGTTCCCTTCCATTTTCATAGCGTTGTCTTGGAATTGTCATGGTAATTTCAAACACAGAGACTTTTAAAACCACACGATGATTGTATTAATGTACACAGCTATGATTTAATACAAAAATAAAAAAATTCTCGAAGAACAGAAGATACAGATTATATTGTTAAATATATTTGCATGTCAAAAATAAATAGTTTAATTTTTATGGGCAACAATTATTTCTGGTCAAGTCATAATATGTAAATGTAAAAGTAGAAAGATTTAAGAGATCTGTAAAATAGAAACAATTTTATATTTCTGCCATTCATTTGAGAAATATCTAATTGATAATATAAAGCTTAATATACAATAAAAAAGACCCACAATGTAAATGATAATGTAATTACCCAAAGTTCACATAAGGTGGCAGAGAGAAATCAGAAGCCAGTTGAAGCCAGTTCCTCCCTGCAGTTATCAGCCCCTTTCCTAAGGGGTGTTGACTTTGACACCTGTACCCAATCTTCAAGCACCTGCATCCAATCCCAGCCCTGCCCCCAGGTCTTAACAAAATGATATTCCATTGTCCAGATATGCCCCCATTTTGTTTACCCTGTCATTAGTTGATGGACATTTGGGGTGCTTCCACCTTTTGGTTATTATGAATAATGTTGCTGTGAATATTCACAAAAAATTTTTGTGTAAACTTATGTTTTTATTTTTTTTTTTATATGGACATGAGAGTGATATTATTGCTGGGCAATATGGTAATTCAATGTTTAACTTTTTGAGAGACTGTTAGATTGTGCCCCAAAGTGAGTAGACCATTTCACATTTCCATTAGCAACTCACCAGAATTCTGGCATTTCTGCATTTTTGGTGACACGTGTCACTAACAGAGCTTCTGATTCTATCCATGCTAGGGCCTGCCAGGTGCCTCTCACTGTGGGTCTGTCTGGTCTACACTGTTCTGATGACAGTTAAGTCATGCACCTGTTCAAGTGGTTATTGGCAACTTGCATATATTTTTGAAAAAATGTCTATTTAGATCATATGCCCATTTTTAAACTGGATTATTTGCCTTTTTATTATTGAGTTGCAAGTGTTTTTTATATATTCCATATACAATTACCTTTTGCATATGTGTAGTAAATTGCATGTATTACTCTCTATAATTCAGATTGTCTTTTCACTTCTTTGATAGGTCTTTTGAAGCATAAAAGTGTTTAATTTTGAAATCAAATTGTATTTTGTCTTTTTTTTTTGAAGATAGCCTTTCTTCTTCTTTTTTTTTATTATATTTATTTATTTATTTATTTGTGGTTTTTGGCTGGGGCTGGGTTTGAACCCACCACCTCCAGCATATGGGACTGGAGCCCTTACCCCTTTGAGCCACAGGTGCCGCCCTATTTTGTCTTTTTTGGTTGAAGTTTTTGAAGTCACACATTTGAATATGCAGAATTTAATTTTTTAAAATTCACTATGGCTCTCGTGAAATCATTTAAGTAATTTAATGCATATGAAATTGATATCCTATGCTATGTAAACTGTCTCATCGAGATTCACATTTCTCTATGAAATAATAAGATATATAAATAGCATTGTTCACAGGAAGAAATATTTTTGCTGCTATTAATTATGGAGAATTATTTGGATGGGACAGGTAGGTTTTGTACAGAGTAGCTTTCTTCAAGCCCCTTTTACAAGGCCATTTCATATTCCATACATGTTACTTAGGTGATACTACTCAACATGTAATAGTAGGAAATTGTTTCTTATTTTGTTTTCCATATAAAACATATAGGTGTTCTTTGAACGTATATTTTCCAACTTTAAAAAAAACTTCATCATCTTCCTATGCTTAATAAATATTAAAAGCAAATAAATCTCTGCACTTTAGATTTTAAAGGTATTTCTGCCTGAATTTCCTTTTCATAGAGCATAGCAATGGCTGTCTTTATTATCTGTCATAAGATCTTTGTCTTAATCGCTTATGATATTACTCCTGAACTTTGCCTGAGAAACACTATCCAATCATGTTCCAAAAAATACAATTTTACATGTCTTTCAAGAATATCGGAAGAGCTGAAATGAAAAGCTAAAGAACAAAGGTAGTAAGAGTGAGGGGTGCAGGGGAAAACCCCGCCTGGGGCCTTCAGAAAGAAACACAGAAAGAAGAGCTGGGCCCCGGACCGTGGGAGACTAGGGAATCACTAGAGTCAGAGGAAAAGGAAGGGGATGCTGGCAGAAGCTCAATCCAGGCAGAAGAGAACAAGCCCTGTGCTGGAGAAAGTCAAAGTGGTGAGATCTCCAGGTCATTACTGAGAAAGAAACTTGCACAGAAAGTAATACACCTCTACTCGCTGCATTATTTTCAGCATTATGGTGCAATTCCGTCTTATATAACAGGCAGGGGAAACACACAACACACCTAAGAATGCATCCTGAGGGAAAATGCAATTTATATTCTGGGGAAAGAACAAAAGTGAGCTGGGAAAATGAAAATGTCTGTGCCCTGTGAGAGGGTTAGAAAAATAAACACATTCTGTGGTGCAATTAAATGAGCAGTGGATTTGCAACCAGCATTCGGAATTGGGTTTCTGTGCTCTGTCATATGTCGGCCATATGAAGTGGAAAATTATTCTTTGAGCTCTAGGTTCCTCAGCTGTAAACACACATTGAAAATACCTTTCTCACAATATTCTTTAAAAGTTTAACAAGATGATAAATTACCATCAGTGAAGGGGGAGGCTTTAACAAATATTTGTTGAATGTGAGTCACAAACTCCATGTCCAAGGACTTCAATCACTCCACAGAAACAAGTCCCATGAAAACTTTCAAGCTTTCTAACATTAGATTTCGCTGCACCTACAAATACACTAAGATGGCAATCCTAAAAGTACAGGGCATTTAAGTTAGGAAACATGTTCTCCAATGAGGTAAAGTATTCTTTTATTATTATTATTATGCTTTATTCTATAAGTGTGACAAATTACACTAATTTTTTTTTACTTCAGATTAATCATTAGAGAAATGCAAATCAAAAGTACCTTGAGATACTATCTAACTCCAGTAAGATTAGCCCATATCATAAAATCCCAAGACCAGAGATGTTGGTGTGGATATGGAGAAAAGGAAATACTTCTACACTGCTGGTGGGAATGCAAATTAATACATTCCTTTTGGAAAGATGTTTGGAGAATCCTTAGAGATCTAAAAATAGATCTGCCATTCAATCCCATAATTCCTCTACTAGGCATATACCCAGAAGACCAAAAATCACATCATAACAAAGATATTTGTACCAGAATGTTTATTGCAGCCCTATTCATAATTGCTAAGTCATGGAAAAAGCCCAAGTGCCCATCGATCCATGAATGGATTAACAAATTGTGGTATATGTACACCATGGAATATTACGCAGCTTTAAAGAAAGATGTAAAGTATTCTTTACAGAAAAAAATAATTTAGAAATCAAAGTGGATCAATATTTGATAATGATTGTGAATGCTCCTTGGCACTATTGTTGACATAAATAGACATTTGTAGCATGACCAAGTGTATACACACCTAGAATATTTGACAAATCATAGCTGTATTCTAAATAGCTCTGTGCCTATATAGCCTAAATACACTTTAAGAAACTACTCCGTGGCTTAATTACATATCCTGTTATCTTCTGTTTTTATATTAAAGCTTAGTCTTGACTTACTATTGTGAATTTAAAGAGCCAGAATTCATAATCACTGGTGTCGAATGTGCTTATTTTAGGTAACTTCTGAAGTATTTTTCACATGTCATTTTTTCCACCAGGATCTTGTGCACATTTTCGGTCACATATTGTCTCAGTTTAAATGCTTTAGAAATTTTGAAAACAAGACTGTGGAATTGTCTTAGATTAAACTGAGAAGAAAAATATGACTAAATATAACATAGTCTCTTGGATTGGGTTTTGAAACAACAAAAATGCACATTATGAAAATGATGCAATTCAGATCAAACCTATATTAGTTACATGTATTTTACTAATGCTATTTTTGTAGTATTGTTAACATTATTATTGCTATATAAAACCTTTAACATGAGGAGTAGCTGGGTGAAGCTGGGTTTTTTTTTTTCTTTTTAAAGTTTTATTAATTTATTTCTCACCAAAAATTCACATACGTAACCCAAACAACAACAACAAAATTCACATACTTACCTGTTGACAGCAGGACTTTGTGATTTAAATATGTTGTTGCCAAACACTTCAGATCAAATCTCTTAGTATAATTTGATTATTTTAAAAAATTAGCTTATTCAAAGATATTACTCCAGACTATATGTATTTGTTTTCCACATTAGTTGTTACTATTCAACTAATAAGCATTCTTTTCTCTTCATGGACCTCAAATCCTAGAGATTCTCATACATTTGATTTAAAAAACATTCCCACATACGTTATTAGGCATTTTATTTTTATGTAATGTTTAATTATCTTGAATGCTGGCTTCAGAAATATTTTTATTGACATAAAATACATTGTATGAAATAGATATCTTATTCACTAATTCAATGTGTTTTAACTTCCTTTTATTGCATTGCTATATAACAAACGAATTTTAAAAGATTATTAAACTATATTGACACAAACCCAAGTTTGTGTTTATAAACCTTCAAATTATTTTTAACATGAATAAAAAAGACATCATAGTTTTGTAAAAATAAAATAAGCAAATGAAAGCCCCCCCAAGAAACCCAAACCGAATACTCCGTAGAAATTTTTGCAGTCATAGAAATACTTCTATTTTGCAGTTCCCACCCTTACCCCCAATTAGTGATAAATGTATTTTCTCTACAGATAGGCATTTTCAGATATGACTTACAGAATATTTTGTCTTTTGTGCCTAGGTACTTATATTTGGAATTTTTTTTGTAGTTTCCATGTTGTCACATGTATATGTATTTCGATCCTTTCTGTCTGTGAATATTATTCCTTTGTAGAGTATATCACAATTTGCTTGTATACTCTCCAGCTGATGGAAGTTTCTATCTTCTGGATCCTACAAATAGTGCTTCAATCAACATGTGTATGCAAGTCTTTGTGTGAATATAAGAAACTTAGTTTTTTCTTGACTAATACTATTTTTCTTTTATTGTTGGTGGTTCATTGAGGGTATAAAGAACCAGGTTACGCTGGTCATTCTGCACACCCCTTCCCTTACACCCAGCCATGTACTAGGTCATTAATTGTTTTCATATTGGAATTGAGTACATAGGATTTTTGCTTCTCCATTCTCATGATGCTTTACTAAGGATAATGTGTTCCATTTCCATCTGGGTTAATACAAAAAAATTAAAGTCTCCATATTTTTTAATGGCTGAGTAGTGTTCCATGGTATACATAGATCACAGCTTGTTAATCCATCATAGGTTATGTTTTTTGTGATTCTTTTCCTATTTACTATTTTTCAACCCCTAGCTTCTATTTCCCAGTAATAAAATTTGGCCATCAACATCAAAACAGTTGGCACTGTAAGTCCATTGTTAAGATAAAATTATCTTTGTGAACTCAACTTGCATATTGATATTTTTAAAACTTACGGTTTCCAATTTCTTTCTAATGAGAATTTCTATCTGTAAATAACATACTTCTGAAAAAAAGCATTCTTCAGAAAAATCATACTAAATGATATCAGGTTTAACATTTTAAAATATTTTAATTACCTAAAAGTTGTTTCAAACAGAGTATTTTTGTGTGTGTGTATGTGGTAGGGGGGGGGAGAACTTTGCAAGTAATTGTGTCTGCTTTATGTTTAAAGATAGGGAAGGAAAATTGTCATTTCTATTTATAGATTATGACAAATTTATGTTCTTTAAAAATATACAATTACAAATGGAATATATATTTATCTACTGAAGTAAAGGATTGCCAGGTTGAAAATTTGATGCAATTATTTCCTTATACCTATATTGTTCATAAGGTAAACACTGCATTTTCACCCATATTTGCAAAATAATGGTAGTTTGCAAAACTTTAATCATAGACTCTGCTTTTCCCTCAAAAGTCATGTCTATCAGGCTGTTAAATTGCCAAAAAAAATCATTTTATGTATAAAAACTATAAAAGGGATAATTGCATAATAAGCATTTAGGTTTTTTTCTTGTTCTTTATTGCTTTATTTTTACATTTGTCTATTTAGGTGTAATATGAGAAATAATCTCTTAATTCTTTATATATTCTGCAAGGCATAATTACTAGGGAAACATTGCCACTGGATGGCTCTTCCCTTTCAGGTTCTTAGGCTATTTAGTTACACTGTATTTCAATCTTTTTTTCTTTTTTTCACAAAAAGGAGAAAGGGAATTGATTTGTTGTAAATACCTTTTGTGTTTCAGGATCATCAAAACAGTGGTTCAAAGCAGATATAGGTCAGTTACCACAGAGCAGTAGCTTATAAATACTGTTACTTCCCACAGTTCTGGAGGCTGAGAAGATACAGCCGCTGGCAGGTTTGGTGCCTAGTAAGGGCCTGCCCCCTGGTAGACAGATGGCTTTTTTTCCTCACCTGGTGGAGAAGGCAGAAGATTTCCTTGGGTCTCTTTTACAAGGGCACTAATCGCATACATGAGGGCTCCAGCCTTATGGCCTAATTATCTCCCGAAGAAACCACCTCCTAATGTTATCATGTTGGAGACTAGATTTCAACATATGAATTTTGGGAGACATCAACATTCCTTCTATAACAACATAGAAATCAAACATCCCAGTTCAGGACATTTAAATTAAAGTCTGAAAAACACTGACAGACAAGAAGTGATGAACAGTATTTTGAGTACATTTATACTTAATTCCTGGGGCCATAATTAGGTTACACTCACATAGGGTTTGAACATCTATTTTACTTAATATTGTAGCATTTTAAAATAAAAGTTCACATTTCACATCAAGGAAAGGAAACAATAAAATTCCATATTTAGTCAGAACATAAGACTGACATTCAGTTGTAATTCAAAAAAAAAAAAAAAAAAATCCAAGGATAGGTTTACGCTATAGTTAATTATTTGCATAGTCTAGTTTTTAAGAAGTCAGACAAGTCTGCAAGAATCAGCCTAGAAAACATAAAATATTATTCTTACTTTTCCTAACTTCTATTTTTATTAAATTCCCATTTTATGTTAGGTTCTAATAAATGAGCCCACATAGAAACACATTTCTGCCATTGATGTGTTTCGAGAAAATAAGATGTACCTTCCTTTCTAACATATGGGTGGTTTTGATTATATTAAAAGGAAAGTAAGTGAGGATTTCTTAAAAGCCATGCAAATTTTAAATCTATATAATGATACTTTTCTTTCCAGAACTTGTATCTCTGTCCTTAGAAGGTGAGAAATCTCAGTATAATTCAATAAATTAAGGAGTATCTCAGGAGTTAGTTACACTTGAGAAAAAAAAAATATTCTAACATTATTACTTGTGAGCCATTGCAATCTATTAATAAAATTCTTAATTTCTCTCTTTTAAAAGCTGAGGATGGTTATTCTTCCCTGACTGAATTTTCAAAAGAATTGGCTCTCCCAAAATGATTCCAAATCTCCATGCCTTTATTGTGCTTATGAGATAACTTTTATCTTCATCTTCTCTGGCTTTTGATATCTTCTTCACCACAGAAACAAAAATGCTCCTTCTGTTTTTTGTTTTTATGCCTTTTTGTGGATATTTTGGATTTTCTATAAACAATAGAGCATTTTTTTTCTCATTACATTTTCTTTAATTTCCACAGAATTTATTCTATCTCTTAAACACATATAAGTTATATGACAACCAGCTATTAAAATAACATTAAGTTTATCATTAAACTGAAAAATGGCTTTGATCATGTGGTTGGAAGTTCTTAGATGTTTCATAAAAGTAGACACATAGAGTGACAGGCAAGGTTCACAGAAATCCCTTTCCTTGATGACTAGACTGCAAATCACTTTCATTGTCTTCTTCTTCTTCTTCTTCTTCTTCTTCTTCTTCTTCTTCTTCTTCTTCTTCTTCTTCTTCTTTCTTCCTTCCTTCCTTCCTTCCTCTTCCTCTTCCTCTTCCTCTTCCTCTTCTTCTTCTTCTTCTTCTTTTTTTTCAGTTTCTGGCCTGGGCCTGGGTTTGAATCCACCACCCCTGGCATATGGGGCCAGTGCCCTACCCCTGTGAGCCACAGGCACCGCCCTCACTTTCTTTATCTTCTTAGTCATCACCATCTCACCCTGATCTCTTAATACATAATAAGCTACAATTCGGTAGATGTTCCATAATCACACTCATTTGATCTTCTAAAAGTTCTGGATTTAAGCAGGACAGCTATAGCTGCTCTTATTGTGGGTGGCAGAGACACTTCTCCTGTAAATGTAGGTGGTGGAAAGTTAGTATGTCCAAATAATTTTACTTCAAGTAAAATACTTGGTTTCAATCAAAATCAATCTTTAGTGACAGTAATGGTGTCAAGATTTACAAATAAAAAATAAACATGAAATATAAAATAATTGTTTTCAAGGCCCGGATGTCATAAAGGACAGTGATCACCAGGGAAGAAAAGAAAAATGAGTCCCATTTCCTCCATTTACTCATTGAGTTTCTAGACTGTAGTTCAGGTAGAGGGAGCTAACGTTGAGCCTGACAGAGTCTCTGAGTTGAGATGTTGCTGAGTGTCCAGGGAGACGAACCTTAATAGAATTTGGAGGAAGAATAACTGAGAGGTAAGAGATGCAAAGGGAAGTATGGCCAGGCCTTGCAGAAGGCCCATCTTGAGTACACAGTAAATGTATGTGAGGAAACTATTCCAAACCTAGGAAAACATCCCTAAATTGATCTAAAGAGTCAACATAATCAAAATTCCAACCATTAAATTAAAAAATAAATAATAGCCAAAACGACTATGAAAATTAGGAACACATTTGAAGGACTAAAATCAACCAATCACAGAGAATATTATAAACAAGTGCGATATGATCATAAAGACAGATAAAACGATGAAAGGAACAGTATAAGGATACAAAAAAGCGTGCCTGCACAAACATAGACAATTGACTTTTGACAAAAGTACAGTTGGGAGAAAGGGTAGTGTTCCTAGCAAATGATGCAGGAGCAAGCGACTATGGATGCACAAAATAGTGAACATTAAAAAGAACTTCATACCATGTACAAATAATTTAAAATAGATCAAAATCTAAAGGCAAGACCTTACAATAACACAACGTTTAGAATAACACAGAGAAAATCTGTGTGATTTCCATTAGGCTAATATTTCTTGAGTACAACACCCCAAAGGATCTATTTTTGTCTATCTGACCCCATGTCAATGAACTGAAAATTAGAAGATACTGTTGTTAAAATTAAAACTTAAGCCACATGTTCAGGAAAATATTCTCAAACTGCATATCTGTTAAAGGATGTACTTAGAATATATGAATAGCTCTCAAAACTTAAAGACAATAAAAATGCCCAGTTTTATAAACTGCCAAAAATACAAACAGATCTTACATCAAATACATGTGTAGATGGCAGATAAACATGTTGATACATTATGGGGATTTGGGGATAAATGAAAGTGAAGAGTTAGGTTGCTTTACATAACAGGGTGTAATAAAAAATTAGTCCCTAGCTTTCTTTGTAAGATCAGGAATAGGACAAGGATGCTTACTTTCACAGAACTCAGTAGAGAAAGATTATATTTTGTGTAATTTCATTTGTATAAAATTCTAGGAAATGCAGACTATTTCACATACACAGAAAGAAGACCCATTGTTGCCTAGGGATGGAGTCAGGAGAGGACCAGAGAGATAGAGTCTGTCCTAAGGAAAATTTTGAGAGGAGGATCTACTTATTATCTTTACGTGGGAAGTAGTTTGATAGGTGTAAATAATACCTCAAAACATATCCCGAGGTACAATTTTAATATATATAGTTTATTCAGTAATAACCTTACATTTAAGCTTAATAAAAATTAAACTTAAAGAAGCATCTAAACATTTTACAATATGATTTGCTAGGGCTATGTTTGGTTTTTAGTCCCCAAATATACCACTAAGATTAGTTTTGGTGATATATTAATGTTAACACTGACATTTATTTGTTTAACAATAACCTTATAGAGGCTATTTGGTATTATTGGAAATGCATTTATCAGATATTACACGTGGACTGAGTATTTTCTCAGAACCCAATATTTTGATTCTGCTAAACCAAATGTTACAGCACTAATGTGAATGAAAGCACCCTACTTGGAGTTTCAGGAAATTGGGTACACTAAGCAAGGAACCAGTTAAAGAGGCTCAGAAGAGCGTGCATTGAGGGGACAATGACTTGTAATGCATTCGTAAGCTGTTACCACTCATAAACTAGTTGAAGAAAGACGATTTCAGATGAATAAGGAAAGTCAATGTTTGTCTGAGTTTGCCAGTCTCAGTAATTTTGTATCATTCTAAACACTGTGTTGAAAATAAAATCAAACTTGCTTTCAAGTTTGAACTCCACCATAACAGTACTCAAGAGTCTAGTATCCACTTTTGCAAATTTCTGATCACCAGAGAACTTTTTAAAGAACAACAGAAGAAAACAATCTGTTTCAAGTGAGAGTGTGAGAAATACTTTTACTTTTTCATCTGTGAACATCTTTAAAAAATTAGTTTTGGTCCTGTAGTCCCCAATAAACAAGTGCTAGTAAAACATATAGAGTCATGGGGAAGTATAATTTTTATTATTCACATTCTATGGCTATAATGAAATGTGTCTTGGGTAATTTAAAAAAAAATTTTTCTCAATGACTCTTTAATCAGCGTGGTAATTTTCCTAAGAATGCCAAGAGATCATTTCATGAAAGCAGTTTATAGTTCCCCAAAGCATAATAATTTTATTATATACTTATATAGTTATCTTTTCAGGGGATTAGTATTTAAAGCATTCAACCCCTCTTTCTACATTAAAATCAGAGAAAGTTATATAGAAATAAAAGTAATTTGATGAAATATTGCTATTACATTGTTCAAAATGTAAACTAAGAAGAATATTTGTATAGCAGGCGCTATACAAACAATTGTATTGAGAATTGCCAGCATTTTATTGGAAAGCCTGGTAGCCACAAAAAGTGGTTTTTTTATAAGAATGCTGTGCAGGAATCTTTGTCTCACGATGCACCTCCAGGGCTTAAAAAAACAACTAGCACATGTTTGACCTCAAGAAATATTTGTCAAATATAATATCTGATATGACCTTACTTGTTTGATTTTATTTATTTATTTTTTATTATTAAATCATAGCTGTGTATATTAATGCTATCATGGGGAACCATATCTGGTTTTATAGACCATTTGATACATTTTCATCATACTGGTTAACATAGCCTTCCTGGCATTTTCTTAGTTATTGTGTTAAGACATTTATATTCTACATTTACTAAGTTTCACATGTACCCTTGTAAGATGCACCACAGGTGTAATCCCACCAATCACCCTCCCTCTGCCCATCCT
>CAUYPK010005755.1:0-36778 GCA_963574355.1 Loris lydekkerianus | reverse complement strand
AGCAACCTCCAGCTCTTGGGCTTCCGCGATTCTCCTGCCTCAGCCTCCCGAGCAGCTGGGACTACAGGCGCCCGCCACAACGCCCAGCTATTTTTTGGTTGCAGTTCAGCCGGGGCTGGGTTTGAACCCACCACCCTTGGTATATGGGGCCGGCACCCTACTCATTGAGCCACAGGCGCCACTCTTAATTAATGATTTTTAAAACTGTTTATACCCTGAACACCCTGGTGACATCATAGCTCACATTAACCTCAAACTCTTGGCCTCAAGTGATCCTCTTGTCTCAACCTCTCCAGTAGCTGAGACTACAGGTGCACGCCACAATGCCTGGCTATTTTTAGATATGGGATCTTGCTGTTGCTTAGGCTGCTCTCAAACTCCTAAGCGCAAGCAATCTACCCATCTCAGCTTCCCAGAGTGCTAGGATTACAGGCATGACCCCCATGTCCAGGCTTAATACTATACATTTTGGGTGAAAGATTAGGAACTGCCTCCTTTTCCTTTAAAAATCCACTTGTAACTGCTGCTAATCAGAGTGTATATTCAGGGCAACTTGAATCTATGCTGACAGGTTCAAGTCCTCAAACTTGGCCCTAATAAGCTGTCTACTTGCATTAAGTTTGCTTCAGTTTTTTCCTTTAGGCAGATAAGTGCTCAGCTTGTGGTAACTGACATTAGGACTCTGGAAATGCCCAGAAGGACTCAGATCCTGTTATTCCATTTAGATTTGAATCCTGGCATTCCCAGCCTCACCCACATTGTCTCTGACCCCAGCAAGACCTTGACTTGGGCTAGAGTCGCCAATTAGCCACGCCCCCCCATCCCCCACCCCCCCCAAAAAAAACTGGAAAAATAGATGAAGGCAGAGCTTGAAGGTTCTGTCCTTCTCAGAAGATCCTGTCTGGGTCCTGGCATGAGGGTGTGGAGGGAAGGCCCCGGAAGCCTTATTTGTCTCATACATAAGCAAAGATTAAGTACCAGCCTCCCGGGGCTGCTATGAGGAAGCAGAGGCAGCTGGTGATTTAGTGTCAGCTCTGTAAATGCTAAGCTGTTGTTAAAATTGGTGTGGTGGTTTTCTGGACCAAGACCAAGATTCCACCCACCCAGCCTCTGACCTCAGGTAGTAGTGGGAGGAGGGGAGGATGTGGTGACTGGAGTCTGCTGACTGATGCCTGAGGCAGGAGCCTCTGGGCAGAAGAAGGGGTATTGTTTATAGTCAGCACAGCTGGGGTACCCCACAGCTGGCCTGGGCTCAGATGGGACACTGTGAGCTGCCCACAGAGGTCTATCCACGCTGTGGGGCCCTCTGAGGCCTGAGTCCAGGGACATCCTTCTGTGGGAGTCTGGGGGCTACTGGAAGGGGTGGGGGTCTTCTGGGCTGTCTCCATGAAGGGCACAAAGGGGGGCTGCTGGCCTCAGGGGGCCAGAGAGGAAGGCTGGACTTCAAGCCTTTCTTCCTTTTTTTTTTTTTGAGTCAGAGTCTCACTATGTCGCCCTCAATAGAGTGTTGTGGCATCATGGCTCACAGCAACCTCAAACTCTTGGGCTTAAGTGATTCTCTTGCGTCAGCCTCCCAAGTAGCTGGGACTACAGGGACCCACCACAATGTTTTTTTTGTTGTTGCAGTTGTCATTGTTGTTTAGCTGGCCCAGGCAGGGTTCAAACCCGCCAGCCTGGGTGTATGTGGCCAGTGCCTTACCCACTGAGCTATGGCACTGCCTGACTTCAAGCCTTTCTTTCTTTCCTTCCTTCATTCCTCCCTCTCTCCCTTCCTTCCTTCCTTTTTTCCCTCTCATGTAATTTTTGGCCACCTACTATATACCAGGCACTGGGGACCCAGTCCTGAGTTATACATAGCTGCCACCCTAGAAACACATTCACTTACTCACACCTTCACTCACTGGCTCAATAAAGTCTTAATTTATCAATCCATTCCCTCAACTGTAAGTTCCTATAGTGTGGTCAGTAGAAAAAAGCTCTGAGGTCAAACTACCTCTGTTTCAACCCTGGCTCTGCTACTAGCTAGTCATGGTCTTGGGCCAGCCACTCAACCTACCTGAGCCTCAGTTTCCTCATCTGTAAAATGGAACAGCACCTCCCAGATTTTCCATGAAGACTGAGCTATTCTTTTGAGAGAGCTTAGAGGGGTGCCCAGCATATGGAAAGCGCTCATAGCAAATGTTGTTATTCATTTTCACAAAATGTTTGATTTCTGGAACACTCTTTCCTTTTGCATTTCTCCCTCTCCTCTCTCCATCCCCTCCCAGACTCTTTCTTATGGTTTTACCCTACCTCTGAGACTGTACTTTGTCTCTCTTTCTCCTCTTTCTGTTCTTGGTTAAAAGAGTAATTTTAAAAAAGCAACAAAAAAGTAAAAATCATGACTCAGAAAATGAACATGTGTTAGAGGGTTCTTATTTTTATTATTGAGATAAAAGTCACATGGGCGGCACCTGTGGCTTAGTGGGTAGGGCACCAGCCCCATATACCAAGGGTGGTGGGTTCAAACCTGGCACCGGTCAAACTGCAACAACAACAACAACATAGAGATAAAAGCCACATAACATAAAATTAACCTTCTTAAAATATACAATCCAGTGGCATTTAATACATTCACAATGTTGTATAGCCATAACTTACATCTAGTTCCAAAATATTTTCCTCGCCTTTGAGGGAGACCCTGAACCCAATCACTTTCCATTTCCCTCTATCCCTCCAGCTGCTGGCAACCACTAATCTCGTTTCTGTCTGTATGGATTTAAGTAATCTGGACATTTCATATCAAGGGAATAATATAATATGCGACCTTTTGTGTTTGACATCTTTCACTTAGCATAATGTTTTTGAGATTGACCCACGTAGTAGTAGGAATCCTCTTTAAGATGAAATAGTATTCCGTTGTGGCGGCACTGGTTGCTCAAAGGAGTAGGGTGCCAGCCCCATATGCCCGAGGTGGTGGGTTCAAACCCAGCCCCGGCCAAAAACTGCAAAAAAAAAAAAAAAAAAAAAAAAAGATATTCCTTTGTGTGACTGTACCACGATTTGTTTATTTATTCATCAATTGATGGCCATCTGGGTTCTTTCCACCCTTCGGCTGTTGTGAATAGTGCTACTATGTACATTCAGGTACAGATTCTTTTGTAAACATATATTTTCACTTCTCTTGGGTGTAGACCTAGGAGTGGAACTGCTGGGTCACATGGTAACAGTTATGTTTATTTGAAGAACTGCCACACTTAACCAGGCGTTGTGGCAGGCGCCTGTAGTCCCAGCTATTCCAGAGGCTGAGGCAAGAGAATCACCTAAGCCCAGGAGTTGGAGGTTGCTGTGAGCTGTGACACTACGGCTACCGAGGGCGATGAAGTGCGACTCTGTCTCTACAAAAAAAAAGCAACATTCAGGGGTGGCACCTGTGGCTCAAAGGAGTAGGGCGCCGACCCCGTATGCTGGAGGTGGTGGGTTCAAACCCAGCCCTGGCCATAAACTGCAAAAAAAAAAAAAAAAAGAACTGCCACACTGTTTTCCAAAATGGCTGTACTTGTATTAACCTGGATGGAGGTGGAACATATGCTTCTTAGGAAAGCATCTCAAGAATGGAGAAGCAAGAATCCAATGTACTCAATTCTAATATGAAGGCAGTAGATGAGCTAATATAAGGGGTAGGGTAGGGAAATGAGGGAGCGGGGAGAGGGGAAGAGGGAGGAGGATGGGGGATCACATTGTATGGCACACCTCTTAGGAGCGGGACACAATTATAAGAGGGACTTTATCTAACAAGTGCAATCAATGTAACCTAATGCTTTGTAGCCTCAATGAATCCCAAACAATAATAAAAAAAAAAAAAAATGGCGGTACCATTTTACATTTCCACTAAAGATTTTACTAAACTTAATGATTATTGAGGGAACCTGTAAAATGTTACAACCAGTTCCAAGGAGAAGTCAAAGAACCGATATGTTTGTAAATCAGAGAATATTGGAATGAATGTAAATGGAGGTAAAACTGGCTTCTTTCACAGTTGGGGGGAAGAATCCTCTGAATTTACAAGACAGGACAGAATCTGCTTGTCTGTAAACAAGAAGTATGTTGAGCTCCTATCCGTTATTTACAGTATACAGGGTTATAAAATAGCTAGAAGGCAGCAAAAGGGGCACAGCCCCCAGTCAGACAATGCATAGATTGTCGGGAACTGATATTTTTTGCTCATTTCAAATTTTCTTTCACCTCCATAACCTTGGGCCTGCCGCCCTGGTGTTGCTCCATGCTTTCCTTGACTGGCTTAATTCTCAGCCCTGACCAGAGCTCCACTAGGGAAGGGCCACCTTCTGCCAGCCTCCCCCCCACCTCAGCCGAGGCCCATCTGCCCATTCAATCACGGGACACTCCGCACACATTGTCAGGTCTTGAGAGCTGGGTCCTGGAAAAACATTCATTCTTCCTCACTCATTCAACAAATGTGACCAGAATGCCAGCAGCACAGCACAGAATTACCAGCCTGGGTGTGCAGCCACACCGCTTGGGGCTTGGATTTGGGCTCTGCCTCTTTCTAGTTAGTGACCTTGGGCGAAGTATTTAACCTGTGTCTCAGTTTTCTCATCTATAAAATGGCAATAAGGTCTAAGGTGAGGTGAACTGATGTGGCATGCGGTCCACTGAAACAGGTCTGCCCAATAGTAATAAGGACAACTTCCTTTACCAAGCAAATGGTAAGTGCTTGGCTCCTCTGAATCCGTCCCATGACCCCCATCCATCCCGCAGTTAAATTCTGAAATGTCACCCCTATGGCTGCCTGGTAGAGAATAAAGGCCTAATATTCCGGATGAAAGAGGTATTGGTCAGAAAGAAAGTTTGGCTTCTGAAAACACAGACCCGCTGGACAGCTGTCCCAGATCTCTCTGTCCCCGAGGCCTAGCGGTCCCAGCTCCCCACCCGTGCGGCCAGGCCTGGGCCTCGTTTCCGCAATCTGGTTATAGGGCGACACCTGCTGGTGAAAATCTAGATGTGCAGCCATAGGCCTCCCTTCCCCGTGAGGGTCTCAAACTCCCAGCGCAGCTTTGGGCTCTTCTAGCCCAGCGACTCTAAGCCGAGGGACGCGAGGGGCTTTCCTCATGAACACCTGTCATCCAGACTGCACAGACAGAGGGAATCCACCAAGAACAGACATAGGAGGGTGTCTCCACCCTCCATTCAGTCTCCACTTACCTGCCAGTTAGGTTCTCTAGGGCACTGGACTTGCCTGGGTTCTAATGTCAATGGCACCACTCTGTAGGGATTTCAATTCATTCTTCAACCTCTGTGTGCCTCAGTTCCCTAGCCTGCAAAATGGGTACAAAATGGCACTGCCCTATACTGGCACTGTGAGAGTGTCTTTTCTCTGACACAGAGTAAACAGTCATTATGTTGGTGGCTAGTGTCTGTAGGGACCTGGTAAAATAGTCATTGAATAAATAAATGTTTAATAATTTTTATCTGGGAGCCTTGAGATACCCTTCCTCAGAGAGGTTAGTGTGGAGTTTCACACAGAGCTGTGCCTCTCTTGGGTTTACACCCCTCTCAGCACCCATGCCAGTGACATCGTCTCCTGGTCTGGGACATGATTGTCCTGTGGGGTAGGGACTGAGTCCCCCACTCCCTTTTATCTGTATCCCTGGGGCCTGGAACCCACTGGCATTAGATCCTCAATAGGTAATATCTCTTATTTCCTTCCTTCCCTCCCTCCCTCCCTCGCTTTCTTCCGTTTTTGTCTCACTCTGCTGCCTGTGCTGGAGTGCTATGGCATCAGCCTGTTTCACAGCAACTCAAACTCCTGGGTTCAAGCGATCCTCTTCCCTCAGCCTCCTACCATGACACATGGCCAACTTTTCTATTTTTAGTACAGATGGGGTCTCACTCTCGCTCAGGCTGGTCTTGAACTCTTGAGCCCAAGGGATCCTCTCCCCTTGGCTTCCAGAGTGCTAGGATTACAGGTATGAGCCACTCTGCCTGACCAATACCTACTTTCATTTGGTCGAGTGTGATCCTTCATTTCATTTCTAAATTCCTCCCATATTTCCCCTATTTCCCACCTCTGATTGCTAGGTCCCACCTGGGCTGCCCTCTCAGGGTCCTACACGTACCTCTGAGCCAAGATGGCAGCAGCCAACTGGCAGCCGTCCCTGCCAGTCACATGGGACCATCATCCTAACTTTCCACTCTGGTCTGCACAGGGGTAAGATGCCAGCAGATGGCCCCGGGGGAGGGTGGATTCTCCCAGGGCTGGCTCCTTCTCAGCCTCTAGATCATACTTTGTTATTTGCTCAGAGAAGCCTTTCTCAAGCACTGCATCAGCAAAACTCTTCACCTCAGTCACTCTCTAGCCTGGGGTCTTATTTCAGCTTCAGCACAGCACACTTCACTGTTCAAAATCATCTTTATTCACTCAGATACTTGTTCACCCTTCTCCCCTCCCTGTGTGGTATCTTCCCTAGCACTTCCCAGGACCCGCCATGTAGAAGACACCCCATTACTGTCTGCTGTGTGAATCAGCCTTATCCTGCCTGTGCTGAAGGGCAGCGATGGGGAGGAAGAAGGCCTTGGGCACACCTGGTGGCTATTTCAGATGCCCTTTAGTGGATCTTTCTCTGGCTGAGGCAGGAAGGATCACTGCTTGGCTAGGGAAGTGGGAGCAGAATGGCCGGGCATCAGAGCCTGGTGTGCTGGCCTCTGCCCCCCTTGACTACTCAGCCTGCCCACAAACACAGGAGGAGAGGGCTCTGAGGGAGTTCTTCACTGTACCCCAGGTTGAAGACCTCACAGGCACAGGTTTCAAGGGTCTCTCCTTAGCTTCAGGAACCTCTTGGGGGCAGAGCAGGCTAAGCCGGGAGGGAGCTGGGGCATCAATCCCTCTGCAGGACGGCAGCATAGCTCTGGCCTGGGCAAGGCCTTCGCTACCCACAGGGATCTTCTGAGTCGGAGAGGGCCAGTTTTCCCCACAGAACACGATGTAGGTCTTCAATGGCCGGGTGACAGGCCCCCGGTGAGGGATGGAGACTCTGGGTAGCAAAGGAGATGCTGCAAGGGAGAGCTGTTTCCCATGGGTACAGTCGAGGACAAATGTCAGGTGAGCCATAGGGACAGCCCTCTGATGTCTGGCCAGTTTCCCAGCTAGAGGGGAGGAAAAGACCAAAGGTCTGTGTTAGCACAAGCAAGGGGTGTGGTTTCATTAATTCATTTGTTCATTCATTCAGTAGGGTTTAACTGTGTGCTGGTGGATACATGAAGACGGGACAGACATGGGGTTTGAGAGCATGGATTTCAGCATCAGAGAGACCCGCGTTTGTCTCCACTTACCAGCCATCTGCCTTCCAGAAGCCCAGCGTCTACTACATCCATGCCTCTCAACTTTGTGGTTCCCATGGACCTCATGGGAGCTTGTTCAAATGCAGAGTCTGGTACAGTGGGCCTGAGAGGAGAGGCCTGAGAGTCTGCATTTTTAACAAGCTCCCGGAGAAACCAGTTCTGCTGGTTCATGGAGCATACTGTGAACAGCAAGGTCCTCAACCCAAGGGGAAGGCCCTGGCCACCTTTACAGATGAGGAAACTGAGGCTCAGCTTGTGCAAGTGGAGCTGGCCCTCAGGGAGCACTATGCTCCTCTGTGCCTCCCCACATAGTCTTATGTACAGCTTGGTGGATAAGTACCATCTGCCTTGGCCATCCCTGCTCTCCCCTGCTGATGTGTCTCTCCCAACCCCAGCTCAGGGCCCAGCACAGGATAGAAAAATGAATGAATGAGGCAAAAGATTTATCAATAAAGCAGGCATCAGAGCAAGTCTGTCTAAATCCAAAGCCTGCACTCTTAAAAGAGTGACTTTTTAAATTACCCAAATAATGCACATGTCTGTTCTCTTGACTACGTGCTCTTAACCACGACACGGACTCAGAAGGAAGCTTGAGTTCTGGTGTGTTGGCTAACACAGGAAATAAATGAAGTCCACCCAGGTCTTGAGAATCCCAGCACCCCTGAGGGAGGTAGGACGTCTGCCATCAGATCCCACTTCGTCCCTCCCCTCAGCTGGTCGGGGACCTTTTGCCATCTCTTACCTGAGCTGGTCCCCAGGCCTGTCTCAAGGTTGGTGCCTTTGATGCTGGTTCTCCAGTCCCTGGGGTGTCCTGAGGGCGCCATATCACTGGACAGTGCCTGCCTCGCTCTGTCTAGGATGCAGCACTTCCAGGGGTAGTTCCCTCACCCTGGGATCAGACCTTTTATATTTACCGGATCCGGATCCTCTGAGTTTCCACCAGAAACCAAAGAAACTGGCCTTGGGCAGTTAGAAGATTGCTTTGATTAACAGGGTTATGTCAACAGGATATTTGTTGGGTCACTGGGAGGCAGCCCTCCTACCAACAGACACTGTTACTTCCAACTCCAGCTATTTCCTGATTTGGGATAGGCCTCTGGAACCTTCTCACCCAGACTTCAGTTTCCCAAACCTTAGTCATGATCCCACTGCTTCACCAATTTGGTGGTTTGGTTTTTCTATCTAAGAACTATACATAATACTGCTTATTCAACACGTCCTTGAAGTTGGCCAACTGTTTTTGCTGAAAAAGAAATATACTTTATTTTATTTATTTATTTTTGTTGCAGTTTTTGGCCGAGGCCGGGATTGAACCCTACCACTTGGTATATGGGGCTGGCGCCCTACTCCTTGAGTATAGGCACCGCCCAAGAAATGTACTTTAAAAAGAAAGTTGGAGGCCAGGCTTGGTGGCTCATGCCTGTAATCCTAGTACTCTGGGGGACTGAGACAGGTGGACTGCTGGAGCTCAGGAGTTAAACACCAGCCTGAGCAAGAGCAAGACCCCATCTCTAAAAAAATAGCCAGGCATTGTGGCAGGCGCCTGTAGTCCCAGCTACTTGGGAGGCTGAGACAGGAGGATCACTCGAACCCAAGAGTTTGAGGTTGCTGTGAGCTGTGACACTATGGGCACTCTACAGAGGGCGACAGAATGAAACTGTCTCAAAAAAAAAAAAAAAAAGGCTCAGTGCCTGTGGCTCAAGCAGCTAAGGCGCCAGCCACATATACCTGAGCTGTCAGTTTCGAATCCAGCCTGGGCCCACCAAACAACAATGACGGCTGTAACAAAAAATAGCTGGGCACTATGGCGGGCGCCTATAGTCCCAGTTACTTGGGAGGCAGAGGCAGGAGAAACGCTTGAACCCAGGAGTTGGAGGTTGCTGTGAGCTGTGATGCCAAGGCACTCTACCCAGGGCGACAGCTTCAGGCTCTGTCTCAAAAAAAAAAAAAGAAAGAAAGAAAGAAAGAAAAAGAAAGTTGGTATTGTTACATTAAATGGAAACAAGATCACTTTTATTAAATGAGAAGTCACTGTGCCCAGCAGGCAGATAGGCCACCAAAGACGCTCATGCTGTAATCCCAGAGCCTACAAATGTTCTGCCCTACGTGGCGAAAGGGACTTTGCAGATGTGATTAAGAGGGTGAATGAACTTTGGATGAGGAGATTATCCTGGATTATGTGAGTGAGCTCAATCTAATCACACTGGAGAACCTTTCCTTACTGGATCAGAGAGAGATCTGATTATGGAGGAAGTGGGAAGGACTTAACCCTCCTTGCTGACTTTGGAGGTGAAGGAAGGAGTCCTGAGATGAGGAATGCAAGATGTCTCTAGAAGCCAGGAAAGGCAAAGTGAGGGAGGATTCTCCAGACAGGCCATAAAGGAATCTTCCTGCTAACACTTTGATTTTAGTCCACTGAGACCCATGTTGGACTTTCGACCCACAGAGAAGTTTGTGTTTCTTTTTCTTTCTTTCTTTCTTTCTTTCTTTCTTTCTTTCTTTCTTTCTTTCTTTCTTTCTTTCTTTCTTTCTTTCTTTCTTTCCTTTCGAGACAGAGTCTCACTTTATCGCCCTTGGTAGAGTGCTGTGGTGTCACAGCTCACAGCAACCTCCAGCTCTTGGGTTTAAGTGATTCTCTTGCCTCAGCCTCCCAAGTAGCTGGGACTACACGCGCCCGCTATGACGTCCAGCTATTTTTTTGTTGTGGTTTGGCCCGGTCTGGGTTTGAACCCACCACCCTCCGAATATGGGGCCAGCGCCCTACTCACTGAGCCACAGGTGCCGCTCTCTTGTCTTTTTTTCTTTAGAGACAGTTCTTCCTCTGTCTTGCAGGCTGGAGGGGACTGGCATGATCATAGTTCACTGTAACCTCAAACTCCTGTGTTAAGCAATCTTCCTGCCTTATCCTTCCTAGTAGCTGGGACTACAGGTGCATGCCACCACAAGTGGCAAGTTTTTTGTATTTTGTGTAGAGATGAGGTCTTGCTATGTTTCCCAAGCTGGTCTCAAGCAATACTCCCTTATTGGCCTCCCAAAGCACCAGGACTACAGGCGTGAACCAGCACTACTGGGCTTTGTTTTGCTCTAATTTGCTAAGTTGTAATAACTGGGCACCTGTGATGGTTTCACCCTGATGCTGCATGACCAGAAAGGTACTTTATCTATTGTCTCCTTCCTTAAAATCCATAACCTCAGTCTAAACATGAAAAAAACATTGGTCAATTATAAACTGAGGAACATTCTGTGAAATACTGGTATAGCGCTCCTCAAACTGTCAAGATCATACAAAACAAAGGGAGACAAAAAAAAACAAAACAAAACTGTAATAGACTAGAGGAAGCTGGCTCAGTGGTTAGGGCACCAGCCACATACACCAGAGCTGGTGGGTTCAAACCCAGCCCAGGCCTGCCAAACAACAATGACAACTACAACCAAAAACTAGACAGGTGCCTGTAGTCCCAGCTACTAGGGAGGCTGAGGCAAGAGAGTCACTTAAGCCCCAGAGTCTGAGGTTGCTGTGAGCTGTGGCACCACAGCACTCTACCGAGGGTGACATAGTGAGACTCTGCCACAAAAAAAAAAAAAAAAAAAAAAAAAGACTAGAGAAAGCTAAGGAGATGTGAAAACTTAATACAGTGAGGTAGGCCTGGATTGTATCCTGGAAAAATCATTAGCAGAAAAACTGGTGGAACCCCCCTCCCCCAAAAGCCTACAATGAATTTTTAATTTATTAGAGACAAAGTCTCACTCTGCCACCCTAGGCAGAGTGCTGTGGTGTCCTAGCTCACAGCAACTTCAAACTCTTGAGCTGAAGCAATCCCCTTGCCTCAGTCTCCTGAGTACCTGGGACTACAGGCACCTACCACAATGCCTGGCTAGGTTTTTCTATTTTTAGTAGAGATGGGGGTCTTGCTCTTGCTCAGAATGGTCTTAAACTCCTGAACTCAAGCAATCCACCCACCTCAGCCTCCCAGAGTATTAGGATTACAGGCGTGAGCCACTGAGGCCTGGAGTTTAGACGCTCTTTTGTATCACACCACCTGAGCTCAGCCTCTTGTCAGATTAGAGGCAGCATTAGATTCTCATAGGAGTGTGAACTCTGCTGTAAACCAGGCCTGTGAGGGATCTGGGTTGCACAGGCCTTGTAAGAATCTAATGCCTGGGGCCGGGCCTGGTGGCTCACGCCTATAATCCCAGCACTTGGGAGGCCGAGGTGCGTGGATTGTCTGAGCTCACAGGTTCAAGACCAGCCTGAGACAGAGCGAGACCTCATCTCTAAAAACAGCCAGGCGGACCAGGCGTCCCCATTGCTACCGCAGCCCCGTCCGTGCAGCACGGGATGGGAGATCCGCACGAAATAAATCTGAATGAGTTATGCAGAAAAACCCGATGAAATCACAAAAGATGAATGGATGAAGCAGCTTAATAACTTACATGTCCAGCGAGCAGACATGAATCGTCTCATCATGAACCACCTGGTCACACAAGGTTTTACGGAAGCAGTGCAGAAGTTCCGAATGGAATCTGGGATTGAATCCAGCGTCCATCCAGAAACACTTGACCAGAGGATCAAGATCCGGGAGACGATACTGAAAGGTCAGATCCAGGAGGCCATTGCGCTGCTCGACGGCCTCCACCCAGGGCTCTTGGACACAAACCCGTACCTTTGCTTCCACTTGCAGCAACAGCGTTTGATCGAGCTGATCCGCCAACGTGAGACAGAGGAGGCGCTGGAGTTTGAGCAGAGGCAGCTGGCGGAGCAGGCCCAGCGGAGCAGGCAGCGCTGGACGCAGCTGGAACACACGCTGGCCCTGCTGGCCTTCGACAGCCCAGAGGAGTCGCCCTCCGGAGACCTCCTCCACATGACGCAGAGGCAGAAGGTGTGGAGTGAAGTTAATCAAGCTGTCCTAGGTTATGAAAATCAAGAGGCAACACCCAAGCTGGCAAAATTACGAAAACTACTACTTTGGGCTCAGGATGAGCTGGACTAGAAGGTAAAATATTCCCAAATGACCAGACCTGAGCAAGTGTGATGGAGGAGCCCAAGGAGAGCCTGTGCAGTGGCCCCGCACAGGACTCCCTGGCTCCCCCTTGCACTTCTCTTTTGACCCAGCATCTTTTTTTCTTCTTTGCAGTTTTTGGCGGGGGCTGGGTTTGAACGCGCCACCTCTGGTATATGGGGCTGGTGCCCTACTCCTTTGAGCCACAGGCACCACCCGACCCAGCATCTCTTTTAAAGGGGGGAAAATGGCCTTTTTAAGCTCTGAAAAGCTCGCACTGTGTCTCTGGAAGTGTGGCACAGACTCTCCACTGTGCTACCTTCGCAAGCATCTGACAAGCAGCCTTTGGCCTTTCCAGGGCTCTCGGTACCTTTGGCCATGGAGCACTGCCCGCCGTTGGGGCGTTGCTTACACTCCAGCCTCCCATTCAAAATGCATGAAGGAGCAGGTCATGGCCTTGCTTTCCGCCGCCTGTAGGCAGACGGTAGGTCCTCCTGTTCTCCTGAGCCTTGTCAGGCAGCTTCTGCCAATTTCTCTTCACCCTTGGTGTTTTGTTTTTCATAGGAAAGAATATATAAATTTGCAAATCTTAATAACTCCTTTGAAATGTGTGTGAGGGTATTGCATTTGATTTGTTTTTCCTTTTTGGTCTGGGTTGTGTGACTTTTGGGGAGATGGGTGAAGGTGGGGCTATGTGATTTTAATTTTTAAAGTACACATTGGGTGCTGTGCGTGGGGAGAGACCCCTTCACAGTGGATCAGCAACCTTTGTCAGCTAGGCAGTTTTGTTGAAAATAAAGGTCTCTCTTTGATTTCAAGAATGACCAGAATGACTTCTAAACAGTGTTCATCACCTCAAACGACCTTTAGATTTGGGCTGTACTTTCTCCTGTGATGACAGCAGTGTTCTTTTGCACCTGCAGCTAGGAAGATGCCTTGACCCTGTCTGTGTGCTGGGGGCAGCCCTCCACTGTCAGGTCACTTGGGGGCACAAGGCTGTCGGCAGAGGATGGAGCCCAGAGGCTGGTGAGCAGAGTGGTTTCTCTTTTTGGTTGTCTGCCTCCTCCCCAGGTGTCCCACTTCTGTTTGCTCACAGTCCTGTTCCTTGTCCTGGTGGTAGGAAGGACTGGCTCAGCCTGGTGTGGGGTTTATGCAGGTCAGTGCAGTTGGCGGTGAGTGTGTGGTGCATAGCTTGGTGCAGATGTGTTTGGATCTGTTGCAGTGGGCTGGGGTGCAGCAGTGCTGAGAGCAGGTTTTATGTGAGGCACAGAACTGCGGACCCCTGAGTGAGGCCTGTAGGGAGGTAGCAGGCCCACTGCATCTCCTGTAGCAAGGGACAGCCCACAGGCTGGGCCAGACTGGGGTGGGCCATACCCTCTCTCACTCTTGTGCCCCTTGAATGTTGGTCACCCAGTGTCTGCGCTTCTGTCCCCCCAGGCTCATCACCCATAGCTCAGTGAGTAGGACGCCAGCCACATACACTGAGGCTGGCAGGTTCTGAGCCCAGCTGGAGCCTGCTAAAAACCATGAGAACCGCAACCAAAAAATAGCCAGGCATTGTGGTGGGCGCCTGTAGTCCCAACTACTTGGGAGGTTGAGGCAAGAGAATCACTTAAGTCCAAGACTTTGAGGCTGCTGTGAGCTAGGATGGTATAGCACTCTACTGAAGGTGACATAGTGAGACTCTGTCTCAAAAAAAAAAGAATGTTGGGCGGCACCTGTAAGCTCAAAGGAGTAGGGCACCAGACCCATATGCCGGAGGTAGAGGGTTCAAGCCCAGCTCCAGCCAAAAAAAGAAAACTTCCAAAAAAAAAAAAAAAAAAAAAAGAATGTTACCAAAATTATCCCAACCCCTGGTTTATAGAAAAATTGTCTGCCACGAAATTTGTCCTTGATGTCAAAAGGGTTGAGGACCATTGTTCTATAGGATCACTGACCCCGTTTCTGCAACAAGGCAGTGAAATGAAACAAAAAACAAGGGAGCAGGGTGCGGTGGCTCACTCCTGTAATCCCAGCCCTTGGGAAGCTGAGGAGGGTGGCTTGCCTGAGCTCACAGGTTTGAGACCAGCCTGAGCCAGAGCGAGACCCCCCTCTCTAAAAAATAGCTGGGTGTTGTGGTGGGCACCTGTAGTCCCAGCTACTTGGGAGGTTGAGGCAAGAGGGTCACTTGAACCCAAGTGTTTGAGGTTGCTGTGAGCTAAGAAGCCACAGCACTCTACTAAAAGTTACTGTACAAGTGAGACTCTGTCTCGGAAAAATAAAAAGGGGGAAGAAGTTATTTTGATTATTATTTTTGTATGTATGAGAGAGTGCAGTGATATCATCATAGCTCACAGCAATCTCGAATTCCTAGGCTCAAGCCATCCTCTTGCCTCAGCTGGGACTACAGGCATGTGCCACCATGCCCCGCTAATTTTTTCTGTTTTCAGTAGAGACACGGTTTGGGTCTTGCTCTTGCTCAGGCCAGTCTTGAACTCCTGAGTTCAAGGGATCCTCCCACCTTAGCCTCCCAGAATTTATAGGCATGAGCCACTGTGCCTGGCTGAGGTTTCTTTTAAATTAAACTTTTTTTTCTTGAGACAGAGTCACAAGCTGTTGTCCTGGGTAGAGTGCCATGGGGTCAAGCTCACAGCAACCTCCTATTAGGGCTCAAGCAATCCTCGTGTCTCAGTTTTTCTATTTTTAGTAGAAACAGGGTTTCGCTTTTGCTCAGGCTGGTCTTAACCTTGTGAGCTCAAGCAATCCACCTGCCTCAGCCTCCCTGAGTGCTAGGATAACAGGCGTGCTAGGATCCCAGTGCCCGGCTAAACTTTTTTTTTTTTTTAAGAGACAGAATCTTACTTTATCACCTTCAGTAGAGTGCCATAGCATCACAGCTCACAGCAACCTCCAACCTCCTGGGCTTAAGCAATTCTCTTGCCTCAGCCTCCCGAGTAGCTGGGACTACAGGTGCCCGCCACAACACCTGGCTATTTTTATTGTTGTTGTTGCAGTTTGGCCAGGGCCAGGTTCGAACCCAACACACCCTTGGTATATGGGGCCGGCACCCTACCCACTGAGCCACAGGCACTGCCCCTGGCTAAACTTTTTATTTTGCAATAATTATAGGACCGCATGCAATTGTAAGGAATAATACAGAGCGATTCCCCTGTATCCTTCCTCGGTTTTCCTCAGTGGTTAACATCTCATAAAACTATAATACAATATCATAGGCACATCTACACAGTCAAAGTAACAGAACATTTCTATTCACAGGCTCTCTTATGTTGTCTCCAGGCTTCTTTTAAGCAGAGAGGAATTTAGTCCAGAGAATTAAGTGTTTACAGAGTTATGGGGGAAGGAGGGGCTGAATCAATGATCACCGTACTGGGCCTCCAGAGGTGATTCACTATAGAACTCACCAGCCAGGAGCTACTGCTTCTGCCACCATAGTTGGAGCTATTAATAACAATGCCACCACTGGAATTATTACCTTCCAGAGAAACATCACCACAGCAGGGATGCATGGGTCTAGATTTGGACCAGAAGTTGGTTCCTAGACACTGGAATGCTGAGTTTGGCTGTCACCACTAAGCCATTGCTTTTCAACACCCATGAAGTAGAGACTGGCCACCATGCACTGCTACAAGCTTCCATGTCACCATGATCTTGCTTTCCAGGAGATATCAGTCCAAAGCAGCAGGACATGGCTACTGACTCACTAGCTAGCAGAACTCACCCACATCTGGATTCTAACCACAATCAAGTCTGGGTAACATTTTATCTTTGTAGATATGGGAAAAGAATGGAAGCTAAGTCCTGACTGATCACATCCAACACAATGGACACAGAGATAGATTTGTATGCTTAGTATTGGGAAGGCAAGAAGGGTTTCTATCAGATCTGCTATTATTTTCCCTGTAAAACAAGAGGTGAAAGATGAGTGTGGCAAGGATGTGAAGAAATTGGAACCTTTGTGCACTGTTGGTGGGAATGCAAAATAGTGCAGCCATATAAATAACAGTATACAAGAGATTTCTCAAAAAAATTAAAAATGGGGTGGCTCCTGTGGCTCATTGAGTAGGGCGTTGGCCCCATATACCAAGGGTGGCGGGTTCGAACGCAGCCCCAGCCAAATTGCAACCAAAAAAATAGCCGGACGTTGTGGCAGGCACCTGTAGTCCCAGCCACTCAGGAGGCTGAGGCAAGAGAATCGCCTAAGCCCAAGAGCTGGAAGTTGCTGTGAGCTGTGATGTCACAGCACTCTACCAAGGGCAACAAAGTGAGACTCTCTCTCTAAAAAAAAAAAAAAAAAAAAAATTAAAAATAGAACTACCATTTATGATCCAGAAATCCCACTTCTGGGTCTTCTTCCAGAGGGTTGAAATCAGGATCTTTGGCTCAACACCTATAGCTCAGTGAGTAGGGTGCTGGCCCAAACACCGAGCTGGTGGGTTTGAGCCCGGGCCAGGCCTGCTAAACAACAATGATAACTGTAACCAAAAAAGTAGCCAGGGCTCAGTGTTTGTAGCTCAGGTGGCTAGGGTGCCAACCATATACACCAGAGCTGGCGGGTTCGAATCCAGCCTGGGCCTGCAAAGCAATGACAAGTACAACCAAAAAATAGCCAGGCATTGTGGTGGGCGCCTGTAGTCCCAGCTTTTTGGGAGGCTAAGGCAAGAGAATCACTTAAGCCCAAGAGTTTGAGATTGCTGTGAGCTGTGATGCCAGAGCACGCTACTGAGGGTGACATAGTGAGACAATGTCTCCAAAAAATAAAAAAGAAATCAGGATCTTGAAGAGATATTAGCATTCCTGTGTTCATTGCAGCATTACTCATAGCAAAATATAGAAACAAGCCCAGGGTCCATCCACAGATGAATAGATAAATAAAATGTAGTGTATACATGCAGTAGAATATTACTCAACCTTTAACAAAGGAGGAAATTATGCAATATTCACAACAAAGATAAACCTTGACTGGGTGTGATAGCTCATGCCTGTATCCCAGCACTTTGGGAGGATGAGGTAGGAGGATTTCTTGAGGTCAGGAGTTCCATGTTGAAGTGCGCTATGATCCCCTGACTACACTCTAGCTTGGGCAACGGAGAAAGATTCTGTCTCTACAAATTAATAAATAACATTTCTTGTTTTTTTGTTGTTTTTTTTTTTTTTTTCTGAGACAGAGCCTCAAGCTGTCACCCTGGGTAGAGTGCCGTGGCATCACAGCTCATAGCAACCTCCAACTCCTGGGCTCAAGCAATTCTCTTGCCTCCGCTTCCTAAGTAGCTGGGACTACAGGCACCTGCCACAATAAATACCTGGCTATTTTTTTTTTTTTTTTTTTTTTTTTTTTTTTTTTGGTTGGCAGCCGTCATTGTTGTTTGGTGGGCCAGGGCTGGATTCGAACCCACCAGCTCAGGTGTATGTGACCGGTGCCCCAGCCACTTGAGCCACAGGCGCTGAGCCTTCTTGGTCTTTTTTTTTTAATAAATAAATAAATTTTAAAAAGATGAAGCTTGAGGGCATTATGCTATGTGAAATAAACCAGCCACAGAAGGACAAATATGACATAATTCCACTTATATGACCTATCTCAAAATAGTCAAATTTCTAGAAACAGAGAGTAGAATTGTAGTTGCCAGGGGCTGGGTAGCGGGAGGAGGAAATAGGGAGTTGCTAAAGTTGCAAGATGAGTAAGTTCTGGAAATCCCCTGTACATTATTGTCCCTATAGTTAATCATATTTTATTGTATATTTAACAATTTTTAAGAGGATAGCTTGTGGCTGGGTGTGATGGCTAACACCCCTTAATCCTAGAGCAGCGGTTCTCAACCTGCGGGTTGCAACCCACAGGAACTGTATTAATGGGCCCTCGCACTAGGAAGGTTGAGAACCACTGTCCAAGAGGGAACCGTGAGAGGAGAGGTCAAGGCAGAAGAATCTCTTGAGCTCAGGAGTTTGAGGTCAGCCTGAGCAAAAGCAAGATCCTGTCTCCAGTAAAAAATAGAAAAAATTGGGTCGTCGCCTGTAGCACAGTGGTTACAGTGCCAGCCACATACACCGAGGCTGGCGGGTTCGAACCCAGCCCCAGCCTGCTAAACAACAATGACAGCTGCAACAGAAAAATAACTGGGTGTTGTGGCGAGCGCCTGTACTCCCAGCTACTTGGGAGGCTGAAGCAAAAGAATAATCGTTTAAGCCCAAGAGAGTTTGAGGTTTCTGTGACCTGTGATGCCACGGCACTCTTCCCAGGGTGACAGAGTGAGACTCTGTCTCCAAATAAATAAATAAATAAATAATAGAAAAAATTATCCAGGTGTTATGGCGCATATCTGTAGTCCCAGCTACTGAGTAGACTGACTCAGGGGGATCACCTGAGCTCAAGATTTGAGGTTGCTGTGAGCTAGGCTGGTGCCACTGTGCTCTAACCTGGGAAATTGAACAAGATTCTGTCAAGAGGAAAGGAAGAAAGGAAGGAAGGAAGCAGGGAGGGGGGGAAGGAAGGAAGGAGGGAAGGAAGGAAAATAAAAGAAAATCTCATGTTACACGTGTTTACTACAATAAAAAAAACTTACTTCTGAAAAGAAGAGTGAAGAGCTTTTTCGTTTTTTTAGTCATTGTGAAGAAGGAGTAGTGAGTTGGCCAGACTGACATTTGTGTAGTCCCACTTAAGACTAGTGGTCATGAGTTTACAGGGAATGGTCTCCCCATTGGATTCTTTCTGCAGCTGTCTGGGTGCAGGTGAAGAGAAAAGGTTTAACTGGATTCATCCAGGGTTGGAATTCTTACCAAAACCACACAACAAAAAGACAAGAGAGCAAAAGAGCATCTATTGGTGCCAAATATGTTAAAATTATAGATTATGGAAAATAAACAGGATCAGGAGTGGAGAAAGGAGAAAGCCTATGAACTGTGAGGAAGTGGAGAAATCCAATGGTGTAGAGCAGGCGTCCTCAAACTGCGGCCCACGGGCCACGTGAAGCGGTGTGAATTGTATTTGTTCCCGTTGTGTTTTTTACTTCAAAATAAGATATGTGCAGTGTGCATAGGAATTCGTTCATAGTTTTTCTTTTCTTTTTTCTAACTATAGGAGACACCTGTTTTCAGACTCCCTCGTTCACAGCCGGGCTAATTCTGCATCTGCTTAAATAGGAAAAGGGGCAATAGTTGATTATTTTTTTGAGACAGAGTGTCACTATGTCGCCTTCGGAGTGTCATGGCATCACAGCTCACAGCAACCTCAAACTCTTGGGCTTAAGCTAGTCTCTTGCCTCATCCTCCCAAGGAGCTGGAACTACAGGCGCTCTCTACAAGGCCTGGCTATTTTTTTTTTTTTTTTTTTGTAGTTGTCATTGTTGTTTAGCAGGCCCGGGCCGGGTTCGAACCCGCCAGCTCCGGGGTCGGTGGCTGGCGCCCTAGCTACTGAGCCACGAGCGCCTAGCCTGAGGAGAGGATTTAATGAGATAATGCACACAGAGCGCTTAACACAAGGCGTGGCAGCACAGTGAACGCTGACCGCACACGAAGCTGTCAGCGGTGTTAGGAACTGAAGTCCAAGACAGGGTTACGACTAGGTCAATTCTCAGCGCAGAAGGGTCGGAACGCAGAACTTCTGGAGAGCGAGGCGCACGCGCCCGTTGGCGGGCGCTCATCTAGTGCTGACGCCATGCATGCGCCGGAAGTTGCAACCGGGAAGCCAGCGAGGTCGGTTCCGCCCGACTCTAACATGGCGGCGCCCTTTGTCTGCTCTGGAGTGCCGTCCCCGGCCTGCTCGCGGCCGTGATGCACCTCCTTCTGCGGTGGGGTCCGGGACATGGCAGGTGAGGATCAGCAAGTGCACGGGGCCGGGGGAGTTCCAGGAGCCAGGGCGCAGACGGCGGAGGATGTGGCGCGGCGGGACACCGGGGACGGTTGTGTGGGGGAGGGGAGGGAAGTGGAATGGGACGCGAACCCAGGATGAAGGGACACCGCCGGGCAAGAGTTTGTGGGGCAGCTGGGCGGGGGACGTTGCCGGACGAGAGGGCGGGGGAAGTGGGCGGCCAGAGCGACCACTTCAGCGAGAGCACCCGAGTCACCTCCCGGGCTGGGTGACACCCCAGCTGGCAGGATCTCCGCCCCCGCCGCCCGGCTGTCACCGCCCCTTGACCTCGCGCGCTGCGGCGGGTGGGCGTTCTGCGGCTGTGAGGGTGCGAAATGCTTGGGCGGCTCACGTCAGCTGTCCAGGGCAGGAGGGCAGAGGTTTGCCAGGGCTCAGTAGGTGCGGCAGAGTGGGAAGTCATCGCTGGCTTTCTGTAAAATTATTTCATTCATTCATTCGTTCTACAGGCGGTAGTTCAGCTTCTGATAGGTTCTGAGGATAGAGCAAGCGCAATCCGGGTAGAGTCGGTCCTAGACTAGCGTTTAGGAGTGCCTAGGAGAGAACCGTCGAGGCAAGCAGGGAGGTTTGAATTTCCACTCTGCGCTGCGTCCTTAGGCACTTTGGGCTCTTTTTCTCTGCCTTGGTTTCCTAATCCTTTTTGGTTTTTTTAGAGACAGAGTTTCACTTTGTTTCCCTCGGTAGAGGCCCGTGACGTCACACCTCACAGCAACCTCCAGCTCCTGGGCTTAAGCAATTCTCTTGCCTCAGCCTCCCGCGTAGCTGGGACTACAGGCGCCCGCCACAACACCCGGCTGTTTTTTTGTTGCTGTTTGGCTGGGGCCGACTTCAAACCCACCACCCTTGGTATTTGGGGCCAGCGCCCTACTCACTGCGCCACAGGCGCCGCCTGGTTTCCTAATCCTTGCAGGCGTCCTCAAACTTTTTAAACAGGGGGTCTGTTCACTGTCCCTCAGACCGTTGGAGGGCCAGACTATAGTTTAGAAAAAACAAACAAACAACAAAAAAAAACTATGCCCAAATTCCCATGCACACTGCACATATCTTATTTTGAAGTAAAAAAACAAAACGGGAACAAATACAATCACACCACCTCATGTGGCCCGCGGGGCGCAGTTTGAGGACCCCTGCATGTGAAATCTGCCTTCTAAGATTGTTGAAAAGGTTGAATGGGGTAATAGGTGTAAAGTGCTTGGAACACTTAACTGGCACAAAGTAAATGTGTATTTGTTGCTGTTATCATTTGTATCATAATCACCCACAGCTCAGAGACACATGTGGGAGACAGATAGGTAAATAAGCAATTTTTTTGTTTTTTGAGACAGGTAGAGTGTCATGGCGTCATCGTAGCTCATAGCAATCTCCATCTCTTGGCTCAGGCCGTCCTCTTGTCTTGACCTCCCTCGTAGCTAGGACTATAGGCACCCACCACAATGATGCCTGTCTAGTTTTTCTATTTTTAGTAGAGACAGGGCCTCGCTCTTACTCAGGCTGGTCTCAAACTCCTGAGCTCCAGCAGTCCACCTGCCTCAGCCTCCCAGAGTGCTAGGATTATAGGGGTGAGCCACCATGCCTGTCCTAAATAAGCCATTCTGATGCTGCTGTGATAAAAGAAATGTCTCCATCTCCTGGGCACACAGAGTAGAGATACTTCACTCAGTCAAGGTGAATCCAGGGAAGTTCTGTCCCCAGAAGCTGACACCTAAAGGAAGTTTAGGGGAGTGAGGCAGAAGAGGAGTATTTTCACTTAAAGGAGTAGCTGGTGAGAAAGCGCAAGTCTCTGGTGGGGTCGGGGGTGGGGCTAGAAGGCTAGAGAAACAGGCCTTGTAAACCTACTTCAGGACTTGAAGTTTTAGGCTAATGGGAAGCCATTTAAGAATCAAATTTGTGAATTAGAAAGATCACTCTGCCTATCTGAAGAATATATCAGGGGGAATGAGCCTGGAGGCCAATTAAGAGGCTGCTAATTGATCCAGATGAGAAATGAGGGAGGCCTTGAGGTAGGTTAGAGACAGAGTGTGGCAAGAGATGGTTTTGGGGGTAAAATTGACAAAACTTGGTGATTACTTTGATGAGGGAGTTAGGGGCAGGGAGGAGTCAAGATTACCCCAATTTTTGACTGATGGATGTTGATGCTGTACAGTGTGATAGGATACAGGGACAGGGAGCAGGTTTTGAACATGGTGTAGTTAGATAACTGTAAAACATTCAGGTGCAGCTGTCCAGTGGTGATCTAGTAGCTGTCATTGCATCAAAGGTCACTAAAGTCGCAGGTGGGAAGTGCTGAGCGCAGGTGAGGGTATGCACTCAGAAGCAGAGTGCCCAGGTCATCCTCGAGGAAGTTCATACTGCAGTCGTGCTTGGGCACAGGCCTCAGTGTTTTTGCCTTATCAACATCATGCTCCATCTTTCATTAAGCAGGAGTTCTTGAGTGTAGAGACTGGGACTGAGTTTATCCATCCTTATGTAGCAGGCCAGTAAACCAATTTGACATTTACTGAGCACTTATTTTGTTCCAGGCTCTGCTGAGCATGCTGTGTTTGCCTGAGATCGCTGTGTTTGCCTGAGATGGTTGAGGGATGAAAGGGCAGCTCTCAAGAAGCACTGCTCAGGTGTTTATCAGATTTTTCACTTGGTTGTCTTTGGTTTCAGGAATGAGCTTAAGAGGGAGACACCCAGCTGGAGTTTAGGCAGACAGACTGTCAGAAAAAAGTATCCTGGGCTATTTGTAAGTCTGAGATGTGCCTGTAACACTCAAGGATGAAACAAACCACATGAGTTTGACTTCCTCTATGTTCAATGTGATTCAAATCAGCCTTTCAAGATAGCTTTTTCTTTATAATTATACAGTAATGACAAAATCCTAGTTACCATTTGGGGGGGGAAATGGTTGATATTGCCATTATTGTTTTAACAACAAAGACCAGAATGAATTCATCAAGGGATGATGCTCACAGCTTGTTTGATTAAGTACACCCTGAAATGCTCCAACAAAGCAATCCCAAAATACAGTGGCTGAATCTGAAGTTTATTCCTTGCTCCTTCACATTCTGGATGTACACAGCCCAGGGCTGGCAGAGTGGCTTGCTCTGTTCTGTGAGGTCATCTGAGTCTAGGGTTCCTTTGATCAAATCCAGGCTTCCGTCTTATGTTTCAAGCTTCTGCCATCATGTATGAACTCCAGTTGGCAAAAAGGGAAAGAGAGCAGGGAGCACATGCACACTTCTTTTAAGGTTCTAATGTTCAAAGAAACACATCTTTGTAATCATGGTCCCCAGACATCAGCCAGCTACTACGTGTGGTATATAAATCAAAGAAAGAATTATGTGTTTCAGTGCTGGAGGAAAGTTGTCTGAGAACCTGCTCTGTCCTGGTGTAACTGGATTACTGGATTGTCAGTGTAATCCCAGCCTTGAAGGGATCACTGGATTACCTGGATTGGGGGTGTGTGATTCCAGCCTGAAGGGATCACTGAACTTGTGAGAAAGGGCCAGATGTACCCCCACCCTGTCTCCCTAAGGCAGGCTGCTCTGGCATTGGGTGGGTTCATGGTGCTTGGGACTGGGGAGTCCAGGCATGTTTATGCATTCACTGTTTTCTGTGCCCAGTGTATGTCAGACACTGTGCTAGTAAGACTGGATCTTGGGAGCAAGGTGCTACTGGCTGTGGATACTCAGTGCAATGCGAGAAAACCCTAGAGGTCTGGTCAGGAGTGTGTGTTCACAGAGGAAGGGCTGACTGACATTGGAAGGCGTAGAGTGAACGGCACAGTTTAGGTTAACTGTACAGCTCCCTTCAGATAGAGAGAGGCAGTGAGGACTGTGGAGTCAGGTGTGAAACCCTTCTTTCCTGGCTCTGTCCTGAGGGCCACTTACTTCATTGCTGAGCCTCAGTTTCCTCATCTGTAATATAATGACATCTACCTCACAGAATTATTTTGAGAATTGCATAAAGTCAGGCAGTAACTAAGTCACCAGGTCTGCTGTGTAATGTGTGGTACTTATTAAATGTTAGTTACCTTTGGTGCAGCATAGTTTGAAGCCAAAGAGGCCAGTCAGGGCTGCAGTTTAAGAGGGACTGGTCCTTTGGGGTAACCAGGTCTCCGTCCTTTGCTACCTGGAGAGTCAGGGACTGCTCTGTGTCCTCACTGTGACCTCAGGAGTTCTGCAGACTTACTAATTACAGTTAACTTTGGATTCTTAGAGACCATGCCCTGAGTGGCACCTCAGGCTCTGATGAGGGGTCTTTTGAGAGGGAAAGGGTTCTCTCTGCCTGTTTAATTCCTTCAACTTTGGGTGCCATGGCTCACGCCTCTAATCCCAGAACTCTGGGAGGCCAAGGTGGGTGGATTGCCTGAGCTCACAGGTTCAAGACCAGCCTGAGTGAGGGCAAGACCCTGCCTTTAAAAATAGCCGGTGTTGTGACGGGCGCCTATAGTCCCAGCTACTTGGGAGCTGAGGCAAGAGTATCGCTTGAGCCCAAGTGTTAGAGGTTGCTGTGAGCTATGAGGCCATAGCACTGTACCCAGGGCTACAAAGTGAGACTCTGTCTCAAAAAAAAAAAAAAAAAAAAAATTTCTTCAACTTCAAATGCTTCTGTGAATCATTTTCTGAGCCCTACTCGGCCCCCCAGCCTACCTGAGTTTGGAGCCTCTCCTCTGTGATTTCTTAGCACCCTGCTCTGATCTCTGTTTTTTATTTTGTTTTGAGACAGGGTCTTGCTCTGATGCCCCAGATAAAGTGCAGTGGCATCATCACAGCCCATTTTGGCCTCAAACTCCTAGGTTCAGCCTCTCAAGTAGTTGGGACTATAAGCACATGCTGCCACGCCCAGCTAACTTTTCTGTTTTTTGAAAGGAGGAGGTCTTGCTCTTTAATTGCTCAGGTTGGTCTCAAACTCCTGAACTCAAGCAATCCTCTTGCCTCAGGCTCCCAAAGTGCTAGGATTACAGGTGTGAGCCATCAGGCCTTTTTAATGACTTTGTTGTATCTGTTTTTTGTTGGAAAGCATTTGAACATTTGGTTGCAGCATAGACTTCCACAGTTTAAGTTGATCCTCTCAGTGGGTATTAGTCATTTGTGACCTTTCAGGGCATCTTGTTTTGGGTAAGGGAGGAGAATGTAGATTTGCACCAATAGGTGGTTGAAAAGCAGAAAGGATTTTTCAGGCATGTTACTGAAGGCGTGGGTATTTTACTGCATTTTTCCATATTTCAATTGGGTCTTTCTTAGCATCAGGCAATGATTTAAAACAGGCGTCCTCAAACTTCTTCAACAGGGGGCCAGTTCACTGTCCCTCAGACCGTTGGAGGGCCGGACTACAGTTTTAAAAAAAAACTATGAATAAATCCCTGTACACACTGACATATCTTATTTTGAAGTAAAAAAACAAAATGGGAACAAATACAATCACATCGCCTCATGTGGCCTGTGGGCCGCAGTTTGAGGACCCCTGATTTAAAATGTCGTCTACTGAGAGCTCAGTTGATTCCACCTGTAATTCTTTAGGTGCCTTGGTGATATCAACTACATGAGGCTGAAATGCTAATTTGAGTGTGATGTCATTATTCTCAAAGTCAGTGAACTTTTCATCATATTCTCCAATTGATGGGTCTATGACAGCTGTGTTTCCTTCCAATGATTCACATATGTCATCCTGCTCATCCGTGACCTTTGCTAACTGGGGAAATGTTCATCTGAAATTTCCTTTTGAAGATTTGTTTGCAAAAAAAAGATAACTTTTTCAAAATGCTTGGATTTTTTCTTTTTTTGCCACACTTATCCTTGTGATAGCCAACCCACTTTAGAATGATACAGCAAATCCACATGAACCTCATCATTAAACTTTAGCTTATATGAAACTGATGATGCTGTGTTGCATTTGTCTTGAATGTAGTTAATACTAATAACTTGTTGCAAAGTGTCACTTAAAATAGTAGCTTTAACACAGACCTTTTGCTGAGGCAAGATACAATGAAAAGAAATGAGAGCATCTGGATTTGTTAATACTTTTTTTTTTTTTTTTTTTTTTGAGACAGAGTCTCAAGCTGTTTCCTTCAGTAGAGTGCCATAGTGTCACAGCTCACAGCAACCTCCAACTCTTGGGCTTAAGAGATTCTCTTGTCTCAGCCTCCCAAGTAGCTGGGACTACAGGCACCTGCCACAACGCCTGGCTATTTTTTTGTTGTAGTTGTAATTGTTGTTTAGCTGGTCCCAGCTGGATTCAAACCCTCCAGTTCTGGTGTGTGTGGCCAGTGCCCTAGCCGCTGAGCTGCAGGTGCCAAGCCAAGGATTTGTTAATATTTTTATCCATGCAATAAACTCTTTTATGTTTTCCTGTCATGGAAGGTGCACCATCTCTGCATACACTCACTAGATTTACAAATTCAGTCCAACTTCACAACATTTATCTTGAAAATTATTATTATTTTTTTTGAAACAGAGTCTCAAGCTATCGCCCTGGGTAGAGTGTTGTGGCATCACACCTCACAGCAACCTCAAACTCTTTGGCTCAAGCGATTCTCTTGCCTCAGCCTCCTGAGTAGCTAGGACTGCAGGCAGGCACCACTACCTGGCTAGTTTTTCTATTTTTAATAGAAGTGAGGTCTTCCTCTTTCTTAGGTTTAAGAGCCTAAGTTTGAGACCCCTTAGGCTGGTCTCAAACTCCTGAGGTCGATCAATCGACCTGCCTTGGCCTCCCCAGAGTGTTGGAATTACAGGCATGAGCCACTGCACCCAGCCTCTATTCTTTGGTATTTTAAATGTGTTCATTTAAAAAAAAATTAAAGACAAGTGAAACTAAATTAATAAAAGGATTCGTTCTGTAAAATTTTGATTCAGTCAAAAGGCTGCACTTAAGGACCTAGAAGACCACATGTGTCCTTACAGCCGTATGTTCCCCACCCCGGCATATGCTGTTAGCCTTTGAGCAAAGTACTTGACCTCTCTGAGCCTCAGTTTCCTCAGTTGCAAAATGGAGACCTTGCATCTAACTTTATTGGGTGGAACTATTAATGAGATAATGCATATAAAGTGCTTAGTCAAGTCCCTGACTCCCTAATTGGCAATTAGTATTACATGTTAATTAGGAGAAGAGTACCCTTAAGAAAGTCAAGAAAGAAAATGTGCAGAGCTGAGGAAGAAAACAGCATTTGGAATAGGAAAACGTACATGAGGTAGAGAAACCAGAAGGTTCTAAAGGATGTACTATGGAAAAATAGAGACCTTCCCTCCTCCAGATGACTCAGTGGTACCTGTGTGTCCTCCCAGAGCCGTTCTGTGCATATGCGCACCTGTCCATATGTACAGGGAAAACCATTTTTTAAGAAAGTCAGGTGGGTTGAGTTTGTTGCACATGTACAAATGCACACAGGCCCTTTAAGTGGTTGGCCTGAGAACCATTGCCAGCACTGAACAGGCAGCCTCTGTGGGCATAGCTTCAGAGATCTCACTGTTTACCTAGAAAAAGACCAGATGGCCCATCCTTGTCCTAGAATTCCTTGATGGATGGTGCCTGTGTGGGTTATGCAGTTGTGCAGATGTGGTGCACCAGTTATGCAGATGTGGTGTTTGACAGAGTGACACAGCGTTGGGTAATGGATATTACAGTAGGGAGGGACCCCAATCTTAGAGAAAACAAAAACTCCAAATATGGTTTGTGCACAAAGCATATTGTCCTCCTTCTTTTGCTGGCCACAATTTTTACATGATTGACTTAACAGAGGTCTGAGAGTAAGCGTTGTGCCATGACGAATGTGTGTGTGGAGTGTCCCAATGGGTGCCTGGTGCCCAGAGCTCCTTGTGGACATCAGTAGCTTAAAAATCCCAGGGAAAATCAAGGTTGATCTCAGTAGTGTACTCTGCACAGATACATGTAGAAAACTAAGGCTTGGGCTCTTGGATTCAGACGTGCCTGTTATAAATTGGAGAGAGATGGTTCTTATGATTAGGCTTCAAAGGAAGGAAGCAAGCAAAGGGCATGGTTAGAATGGAGAGTTACTCACTCCTGTCTAAACAACAGCTTGGAGAGAGAGGCTCAGAGGTGGGAATTCCAGCTGAGAATGCAGAGCAGGCCAGAAGCAGGCTGGGTGGGTTCATTGTAACATCAAAACGTCCTCAGCTTCTGGTCTTAAAAGGTCTGGCAGTAGAATCTGTTCTGCCCTCCCCACCCGCACCACTTCCTATACTGGAACTATTAATCTAAGCAGACACTTTCCTGTCCTGCATGGAAGGCTCTGCGCTGGTTTTGCTGACCTGCGCCATGGGAAGCTGTATCTCTATAGCTCAGAAGCCATGGCTCAGACACTGATTTCAGTAGTATAGGGGCCATGGGGGTCTCTCTCAGGGACTTCCCCTAACACGCCCCCACCCCCACTACAGTTACTGTAACTCGTCAGCTGCCCAAGCTAATGCTTCACAACATTGTTTAAAGTAAGAAAGAACATTGTTTAATTTTGTAAGTTGCTTTTATTAACTATGGAGTAGATACAAAATAATATGTTCAGTATAAAGAATGAGTCTTAAAGGAATACTCACATAGCCAATTCCCCAGTTACTAAAAGGAACCTGAGCTTTGGATTCCCCAGTGCTGTGTTCCCATTCTGATCCTGTCCCACCTCTCCCCCAGGTCATCCCCAAGGTTTTCTTTTTTCTTTTTTTTCTTTTCTTTCTTTCTTTCTTTCTTTCTTTCTTTCTTTCTTTCTTTCTTTCTTTCTTTCTTTCTTTTTTTTTTTGAGACAGAGTCTTACTATGTTGCCCTTGGTAGAGTGCTGTGGCATCATGGCTCACAGCAACCTTAAAGTCTTGGGCTTAAGATTTTCTTGCTTTAGCTCTCAAGTGGCTGGGACTACAGGTGCCCACCACAGCACCCGGCTTTTTTGTTGTTGTTCCTGTTGCAGTTGTCATTGTTGTTTAGCTGGCCCTGGCTGAGTTTGAACCCATCAGCCTCCGTGCATGTGGCCGGCACCCTACCCACTGAGCTTCAGGTGCTGCCCTGGGCATCTTTTCATATGCTTATCTTTTTTTGTTTATTATAACAATAAAAAGTTTGAATCAGTGCCCGTAGCACAGCAACGGTGGTGGCCACATTCACTGAGGCTGGTGGGTTTGAACCCAGATCCGTCCAGCTAAACAACAGTGACAACTGCAACAAAAAATAGCTGGACGTTATGGCAGGCGCCTGCAGTCCCAGCTACTTGGGAGGCTGAGGCAAGCGAATCACTTAAGCCCAAGTAGTTGAATACTGCTGTGAGCTGTAATGCCATGGCCCTCTATCGAGGGTGACATAGTGAAACTCTGTCTCAAAAAATAAAAAATAAAAAGTTTATTTATTATAACAATGATATACTCATATAATTTAAGGAGGCTTTAATTTTTTGTTTTTTTTTAGACAGTCTCACTTTGTCACCCTTGGTAGAGTGCTGTGGTGTCCCAGCTCACAGCAACCTCAAACTTGTGGGCTCAAGTGATTCTCTTGCCTCAGCCTCCTGAGTAGCTGGGACTATAGGCCACCACACCACCCAGCTATTTTTGGAGGTGGGGTCTTGCTCTGGCTCAGGCTGGTCTTGAACCTGTGAGCTCAGGCAATCCACCCGCCTCGGCCTTCCAAGTGCCGGGATCACAGGTGTGAGCCACTGCCATTTCAAAAAAAAATTTTTTTTTATTGTTTGGGATTCATTGAGTGTACAGAGAATTAGGTTACACTGATTGCATTTGTTAGATAAAGTCCCTCTTATAATTGTGTCCCACCTCCAAGAGGTGTGCCCTACACTGTGACCCGCACACCTCCCATCCCCCTCCCCTCTGCCCACTTGCTCTGTCTCCTATCCCCCCTGTATTAGCTCATCTGCTGCCTTCATATTAGCACATGGGATTCTTGCTTCTCCATTCTTGTGGTGCTTTACTAAGAAGAATGTATTTCACTTCCATCCAGGTTAATGCAAAAGATGTAAAGTCTCCATCTTTTTAAATGTCTGAATAGTATTCCGTGGTGTACATGCATATACCACAGCTTGTCAGTCCATTCCCCAGTTGGTGGGCATTTAGGCTGCTTCCACATTTTGGTGATTATAATTCACATACTTATTGATCATTCAGATTTCAGCTTCTTTGAAACATTCAATTAATCTTTTGCTCGTTTTTCTGCTGCGTTATTTATCTTTAAACTTTTTGTTTGTAGCTTTTCATTTTGTTATTTATTTATTATTTTTTGAGACAGAGTCTCACCCTATTGCCCAGGCTGGAGTGACATGGTAGCAGCCCAGCTCACAGCAATCTCAGACTCCTGGGCTCAAGTGATCCTCTCGCCTCAGCCTCCCAAGTAGCTGGGACTACAGCACTGCCAGAACTCCTGGCTATTTTTAGAGATGAGGTCTTGCTCTTGCTCAAAGCAAGTCTCCAACTTGTGAGCTCAAGAGATCCACCCGCCCGGGCCTCCCAGAGTGCTGGGATTACAGGCGTGCAGCACCACGCCCAGCCTGTCAAATGGTATTTCATTGCAGGGACATTCCATGTTTTGTTGTTAGTTCCTTCATTAGTTTGGCACATAGGTTGTTTCCATCTTTCAACTGTTGCGAATAACGTTGCCATAGACAGTTGTGTTCAAGCTTTTGTGTGGAGTACGTGTTCCTGGCTGATTAATTGTAAAGCCTTTTGTAGCAGCAGTAGTACCCGGCATTTATCATATGGGCTATAAATACCATCCCCAGGTTTTTATTTGCATTGGGGGCGTTGAGAAGATAAGGGTAGAAATGTAAATGAATCACAGCATTTAGATTTCTAACTTATCTTTCACACAATTGAGTTTATGTACTGTTCCTTCCCCAGTAGGACCCTGCTAGCTCTGTCTCCATCTCTGCTCCCTCCCAGCCCCCGCCCCCAGCCTTCCTGTCTTAGCACCTGGAGCCAGGCAGCACTCGGGGGTGGTTTCCAAGCTTCTGCTCAGAAGCTCGCACTTCAAAGTGGCTGTCTGAAAAACTGCCAGTTTTGCAATCATCCATTTCAAGCCTTGGCTTCCAAGAGGCTTTGCTGATTCACTGCTGCTACAGGTGGTGGGGATTTGAGGGGCCAAGGCCAGCAGCTCTGTTGAAGGGCAAGTCCTGGGGCTCCAAGCCTCTCATAATCCTCTGGAGCAGTGGTTCTCAACCTTCCTGATGCCGCAATGTATTTTCATTGTTAAAAAGGGGTCGTGACCCACAGGTTGAGAACCGCTTCTCTGAAGGCTGCTGTTTAAAAACTGTGCTGGAGAGCAGCACTTCAACATGTGGTTTGAAGAGCAGCAGTTTTTAAAAATTATTAGAAATTGGGCAGCGTCTGTGGCTCAGTGAGTAGGGCACTGGCCCCATATACTGAGTGTTGTGGTTCTATCTCTAAAAATATATATATATATATTAGATATCGCGACATTGAGTTCTTGTCCACTTTCTATCCAGACCTCATTTCAGGTTTTGAGATCCCAAAAATAGTCTTTTTTTTTTTTGAGACAGAGCCTCAAGCTGTCACCCTGAGTAGAGTGCTATGGCATCACAGCTCACAGCAACTTCCAACTTGCGGGCTCAAGTGATTCTGCTGCCTCCGCCTCCCAAGTAGCTGGGACTACAGGCGCCCGCCACAACGCCTGGCTGTTTTTTTTGGTTGCAGTTTGTCAGGGGCCGGGTGTGAACCCACCACCCTCGGTATATGGGGCCAGCTCCCTACCCACTCAGCCACAGGCACCACCCACAAGCTAGGACAAGTTATACATGAAGAGCCTGTGCTACACTGGGGTCCAACAAACCACACCCATTTCCAATTTATATTTAACTTTCTACTTTTGGCTTGGGTTCTTGATCTGAAATAGCATCATGGGACAACTAATCCTTCCTTTGGATTGTCGTGTTCTATCTTCTTTCTCAGGGAAAGCCTCTTTGCTCCTCCAAAGTCCTTTGTAGAAAGAAGGTGGCATTTGCCATCAAGTATTAAGTATTTGTGCCTTTTGTTCTGGTTACAGTCCGATGTGCAGTGCAGTTTGTGGGGTCCTTCCCTGGTCTTTTTTTCAGGTCAGAACTCTACAGGATGGGTGCCTGGATTGCTAAGAATGATGATGGCCAACAGCGACTTACGATAAAGTATGAACTTTAATCATCCCCATTTTACAGAAAGAAAACTGAGGTGCAGCGATTCCAGTACTCCTGCCTGAGGACCTTAACTAGCTTTGGCTGGATTCCAGGGCAGGAGTGTTTAACTGGGTCAGGCAGGGAAGACCCTCAGTTTCTTCACAGCCTCAGAGGGCTTCATCTGGGTCTGAAAATGAGGGCCCCACCTGACGCGCTGGGGGCATCCCCTTAAGAAATTTCTGTTTGTAATATTTTCCTGAGAGATGCATTCTCTGAAAATTACCATCGTTTTCCATTTCCCTTATGAGAAATGTTTTACTTTGAGACGTTTTCAGTTACAAGATCTCTTGGAAATTGTCTTAAAGATTATATGGTGGGAACAAGGGCTTAGAGCTCTGACTGTGTGGGCATTGATTTCCTCCCTTTCTCCCTTCCTTCCCCTCTTCCTTCTTTTCTAACTTTCTCAGTTTTAATTTTTTAGTAGATGATATTCACAACTGGTTAAAAAAATACATAAAGGATCCATGGTGAAAAGTCCTCTTCCTTCCCTGCTCCCCTAGCTCCTCTGCGGGCCCTTCCTGTTGCTAGTTTCATGTATACCCCTCAGAGATGAGGATATTTTCTTTTAAATATAAGTAAGTGACATAGATTCTCAGCTTGGCTTCATGTTTTACACAAACAGCCCGGCTGCTTCCCCTAGGAGGTGTCAGGTGCTAAATGTTGTAGGGACCTTGAGCTACTCCAAGAAGAGGTATTAGAAACTCCCCAGGGTTTCATGTTTAGTGGGAGGAACTTGCACAGGCTTCTCAGACAGATCCATGCAAATGTGTGCTGGGTTCTGGGCACCAGCTAAACCTTCCTGGGGCCACCGGGGGGTGACGTTGTCCCATTTTTTTTCCTGTCCCAAGAGTCTAATGCACTGGGACTTCCTAACCTGTGTTCTGCTTCTGCTCTGTGCCGACTGTGGAGGGTGTCACTAAATCCTGGTGTGACTGTGGAGGGTGTCACTAAATCCTGGGGTGGTGGTCCCCACCCTGCCCCTGTTCCTGCTGCAGGTCCTGAGGGTGGAGCTCACAGCTGGCCTTATTCCTTGTGGGCTCCTAGCAGGGCCCTCAGCTCTAGGTAGTACTCTGCAAGTGACTTTGAAATAAACATCCACATTGCTAACGCCTCAGCCTATGGGATACGAACATTGGACCTCCAAGTCCATCCATTTTGAATGGGCTTTCTGCTCTAAATCGTACAGTAACAAAAGCCTGAAAGCAAAAGCTTAACAGCAGAGAAACATCTTTGTGCTTTTTTGTCACATTGGACCAAGCTGTGGCTCCTTTAGCCTCTACCAACTGCCTTTCCAAGGCTTGGAACACCTGATGTTGTCAGAGAGGAACCCTGTAATTCACTGGTAAAGGGAGTTCACTTAGGATAATCTGGTTTTGGTTTTATTTTTATTTTTTGAGACAGAGTCTCAAGCTGTCGCCCTGGGTAGAGTGCTGTGACGTCATAGCTCACAGCAACCTCAAACTCTTGGGCTTAAGCAATTCTCTTGCCTCAGTCTCCCAAGTAGCTAGGACTACAGACGCCCACCACAATGCCCGGCTATTTTTTTTTTTTTTTTTGCAGTTTTTGGCCGGGGCTGGGTTTGAACTCACCACCTCCCACCACCTCTGGCATATGGGGCCGGCACCCACCCAGCTATTTTTTGTTGTTATTGTTGCAGTTGTCATTGTTGTTTTAGCTGGCATGGGCCAAATTCCAATGTGCCAGCCTGGGTATATGTGGCCGGTGCCGTAACCACTGTGCTATAGGTGCCAAGTCTGGCTTTATTTTTTAACACAGTCTTGCTCTGTCACCTAAGCTGGAGTACAGTGGTGTCATCATAGTTCCCTGCATCCTCTCAGGTTCCTGGGCTTAAGTAATCTGCCTCAGCCTCCTGAGTACCTGGGACTACCATCTACACTACCATACCTGAAAAACTTTTTTTTTTTTTTTAATCCTCTGGTTTTAATGAGACACCACCCCCATCCAAAGAAGCCAGTAGTTACAAACATTTAAAGAGTTGACACTTAACTGTACCATAATCTGAAACGAACTTTTTTTTTTCCTTTTTTTTATGGTTTTTGGCCAGGGCTGGGTTTGAACCCACCACCTCCAGCATATGGGGCCGACACCCTACCCCTTTGAGCCGCAGGTGCTGCCCCCTGGCGAACTTTAAAATTTTTTTTGTAGAGATAGGATCTTGCTATGTTGCCCAAGCTGGTCTCAAACCCCTACACTCAAGTGATTCTCCTGCCTTGGCCTCCTAAAGTACGAGCTAGGGTTACAGGTATCAGCCACTGCACCTGGCTCTGTTTTGTTTTGTTTTATTTTATTTTATTTTATTTTATTTTATTTTATTTATTTATTTATTTTTATTTTTTTTTGCACTTTTTGGCTGGGGCTGGGTTTGAACCCGCCACCTCCGGCATATGGGGCCAGTGCCCTACTCTTTTGAGCCATAGGTACCACCTGGATCTGTTTTATTTTAATTAGTTCGTCACTTTCCCTTTTGTTTTAATTATGATCAGTCACGACCTGTGTTGGAGAAGTCATATCTAATTCCACTTTTGCCCCTCTTTGGGCAGTATTTTCCATCTGCTGTTTATCTTATTTAATCTTCACAATCACCATGTTAAAACTCAGAGAAATCCATCTCAGGTCACCCTGTTAAGTGCTGGAGCTGAGATTCTGAATCCTTTGGTCCCGTGTCGTCTTTGTTCAGTATCCACTCTCACAGATGCCTCATTCTGTATCGTGCCTTTACCGTCTCCACAAGCTGACATTTCCGTGTTATTGGCTGTGATTCCCTCAGTAAATCTCTTCTGCTGCTAGGATTCCTCACTCCAACAAAGGGCCCCACCTTGGGGCCAGTTTCTTAAGTCGAAAATTTTAGCATCATCCTCAACCCCTTTCTCTTTCTTACAACCCACAGCTTCTCAATCAGCTACTTGCTTTTGTTTTGTTTTGTTTTGTTTCTGGACACAGAGTCTCACTTTGTCACCCTCAGTCGAGTACTGCAGCATCATAGCTCACAGCAACCTCACAGCTCACAGCAACCTCAAACTCCTGGGCTGAAGTGAGTCTCTTGCCTCAGCCTCCCAAATAGCTGGGACTACAGGCGCCTGCCACAATGTCTGGCTATTTTTAGAAACAAGGTCTCGTTATAACTCAGGCCGGTCTTGAACCTGTGAGCTCAGGCAGTCCACCCGCCTCAGCCTGCCTGTCCCAAATGCTGACAGGCGTGAGCAACCACGTCCAGCTTCGATTAGCTGCTTGTGTTGGCTTGGCCAGCACATACCCCTAGTCTGCCCATGTCTTGCTTTTACTGCACCAGCTTGGGCAGGCCACTGCCATCTCTTGCATCTCTCCTGCTGTAGCCCACCTGGTGTTCCTGTCTCCATCCTTGCTTCCTTGAAGTCTCTCTTTGCACTGCAGTCAAAATGGTTCTTTTACAAGTGTCGCTCTCACACTGGGTATGGTGGCTCACTTCTGGAATCCTAGCACTCTGGGATTCTGAAACCAGGAGCATTGCTTGAGGTAAGGAGTTCGAGACCAGCCTGAGTAAAAGTGAGGCCCCCGTCTCTATGAAAAATAGAAAAACTAGCCGGGTGTTGTGGTGGGTGCCTGTTGTCTCAGCTTCTCAGGAGGCTGAGGCAGGAGGATTGCTTGAGCCCAGGAGTTTGAGGTTGCTGTGAACTAAGATGACACCACTGCATGCTAGCCAGAGTTAGATTGTCTCAAAAAAAAAAAAAAAAAGTGTCATTCTTTTTAACTCTGCCAAGGCATCCAGTGTTCTAGAAGAAACTCCAAAGTCTAATGTGTTGCTAAGACTCTGGGTGATGTCAGCCTCTGCTGCTGCCGGCCAGCTGTTCTCGTTCTCTCATTTATCTGCTCCTCTCCAGACACACCAGCCTCTTTGCCAAGGTCATGCCCATCTCAGGGCCTTTGCACCTGCTCTTCCTAGTGGCCCCTGGACGTATAGTGTGGCTCAGTCTCATACTTCATTCAAGTCTTTGCTCGCATGCCACCTCCTCACAGGTTCCCCTTGACTCCTTTCTTTTTTCTTTTTTGCAGTTTTTAGCCGGGGCTGGGTTTGAACCCGCCACCTCCGGCATATGGGGCCGGCGCCCTACTCCTTTGAGACACAGGCACCGCCTTCCTTGACTCCTTTCTTTTTTTTTTTTTTTTTTAATTTTTTTTTTTATTGTTAAATCATAGCTGTGTACATTAGGGCAATCGCCTGTACCCATTCTAAGATGCACCATAGATGTGGCCCCACCCATTACCCTCCCTCCACCAAAACCTCCCCCCTCCCTTCCCCTTCCTTGGCCCTTTCCCCATAGTCTTGTGCTATAGTTGGGTTATAGCCTTCACATGAAAGCTGTAATTTAGCTTCATAGTAGGGCTCAGTACTTTGGATACTTTTTCTTCCATTCCTGAGATACTTTGCTAAGA
>CAUYPK010005752.1:0-12734 GCA_963574355.1 Loris lydekkerianus | reverse complement strand
TATTATTAAATCATAGCTGTGTACATTAATGTGATCATGGGGCACCATACACTGGTTTTATGCACCATTTGACATATTTATGTCACACTGGTTAACACAGCCTTCCTGGCATTTTCTTAGTTATTGTGTTAAGACATTTATTTACTAAGTTTCACATGTACCCTTGTAAGATGCACGGTAGGTGTAATCCCACCAATCACCCTCCCTCCGCCCATCTTCCCCCCTCCCTCCGCCCATCTTCCCCGCTCCCTCCCCTCCCTCTCCCCCTTCCCCAATTCTTAGGTTATAACTGAGTTATAGCTTTCATATTAAAGCCATAAATTAGTTTCATGGTAGGGCTGAGTACATTGGATACTTTTTCTTCCATTCTTGAGATACTTTACTAAGAAGAATATGTTTCAGCTCCATCCATGTAAACATGAAAGAGGTAAAGTGTCCATCTTTCTTTAAGGCTGCATAATATTCCACGGTGTACATATACCACAATTTATTAATCCATTCGTGGGTCGAATGTTTATTGCAGCCCAATTCATAATTGCTAAGTCATGAACTTTCACAAACTCCTCAAAACAGTGACAACAAAGAGTAAAACAGTGACAACAAAATCTGCCATTACAGTGAGTGAATGTTAATGAAGTTAACTATATTATGCATTGCAGCATTATAAAGCTATTTGAGAACAGTAATAGGTAAGCTCTAAGCAATAAACAATAAAAATGCTTTATGTAGCGTTAACTATGTCACATAATCTATTTCCATGGAGTCCAGTCTACTTCTATGAGAATCTCACAGTAAACCACATCCTATAAAACCAGTAGCGCTAGTAAAATAAAAGGATGTATGAATTTATGTGATCCTACTCAGATTTTAATGTGCTTGTTCCATGACATTATTGTTCATTGATCTTATATTCATTTTGACTTTTTTATCATCTTATGTAACAGTTGCTCAGTATTGGGACCATCACATGATGTGTGTATCTACTTCATATGCTCATTGTCAAGGAGTCTGCTTAATCTGTAAAGTACAACAAGGCCAGAACTTAGTAGTTTTTACTAGGGAGTGGGAAAAGGTAAAGGGATCTTTGTCTACAATGCTCATTATATTTCAAATTAAATAAGAAAATAAAAATAGTACGATAAAGCGGAAGATGGTTAAACGTACCATGACGTATTTCCTAAGACTTTAAGCTCTAAGGACTCACTTAAATTCCATTTGTTCCTTCAAGTAAGTTGGTAAAATAGTTTAAATAGTTGGTTAAAGAATCTAAGCTCTTCATATTGTGTCCAGCAGTAGTTTGTCTACTTCACCTTGAGACTGACCCCCATGTTCTCTTAGTGATTACCAGTCCTTGTTGGAACTGGGTTTCTGAGGTTTCCTTATAGTTAACTTCATTTTTACCCCATCTACTTAGATGTCATGAATTTTGTCCTCAGTTGCTTTGAGCATAGACAACTTGAAGTCTGCCATTGCCTCCTTAACTTCGGGTAAGATCCTTCCTCCTTGCTCTACTTACTGCATTCTTGGCCACAGATGTGGAGAAAAGGGCCCACTTCTGCACTGCTGGTGGGAATGCAAACTAATACAGTCCTTTTGGAAAGATGTTTGGAGAACACTTAGAGATCTAAAAATAGATCTGCCATTTGATCCTGTAATTCCTCTATGAGGTATATATCCAGAAGACCAAAAATTGCACTATAACAAAGATATTTGTACCAGAATGTTTACTGCAGCCCAATTCATAATTGCTAAGTCATGGAAAAAAAACAAGTCCCCATCGACTCATGAACAGATTAATAAATTGTGGTATTTGTACACCATGGAATATTATGCAACCTTAAAGAAAGATGGAGACTTTACCTCTTTCATGTTTACATGGATAGAGCTGGAACATATTCTTCTTAGTAAGGTATCCAAAGAATGGAATAAAAAGTACCCAATGTACTCAGCCCTAATATGAAACTAAGTTATAGCTTTCATATGAAGACTATAACCCAATCTCAGTACAAGAATACAGGGAGGGGGGCAAGGGAGGGGAAGGGAGGGGGACGAAGGGTGAAGGGAGGGTGATTGGTGGGTCCACACCTACGGTGCATCTTGGAAGGGTGCAGGTGACCTTTACTAAGTGTAGAGTATAAGGGTTTGAACACAATAATTAAGAAAATGCCATGAAGGCTATGTTAACCAGTTTGGTGAAAATATTTCAGATTGTATATGGAACCCGCACATTGTACATCATGATTGCATTATTGTACACAGCTATGATTTAATAAGAAAAGGAAGAATGATAATATGTTTGAAATATGAAAATTACCAAAATGTGACACATAAAGACACTAAGTATGCATAAGCTTTTGGGAAAATGATGTCTATAACCTTGTTTACCTCAGGTTTGCCATATATCTTCAATTTATGAAAAATACAGTATCAGAGAAGCTTAATAAAAGAAAATGAAGCACAATAAAAAAAAATCCTTCCTCTTTAGATTGGTTTGTCTGACCTCTAATTTCTACATGTTCACTATCTTTTCATGTCACAAACTTCTCTGTGGTTTGTTGTGTTGGGTTGAATTGATTTCAGTTCCCCATCTTATTATTTTCCTTCTGATTCCATTTAGTCTTTTCTCACTACCAATTATGTTCTGCATTTTTTCTTGGGTCCCTACCTACTACTACCTAACTCCTGCCTGGTATTCTGCACTCTGTCTTACAGAAAATGTTTTTTATTTTTTGTTGTTGTTATTTTTTGTTTGTTTTATTAAGTCATTCATACATAGATCATGAATACATTTATGCCATTATGGGATTCAATATGTTGATTATTTGTACAAATTGGAGTGCTTACATCCTACTAATCAACACAACCTTCACCTCATTTACCGAATTACAGCATTAAGACATTTGTGTTCTACACCAGATAGATCCAACTTGTACTTGCAATATGCTCCAGAAAATGCTTTTTCTCTAGATCTGTATAAAATGTATGTCATCGTATTGATTCTATGTCTCTCATCCACAAAAATACAAGATTCTGAATGATAAAGAATATGCCTTTTATTTTCCTGAAAGCATTTTAGAGTTATAAGAAAAGTTAGCATGGTTACAGTAAAGAGAGTGTGGAGACAGCTTGTGGCCAGGAAGACTTTTAAGGATCCAGTAAATTAAGTGGAAAAAGCTTTGTACAGCACTTGGTCTGACATAGCTACTGACTCAATGCTGGATGGTTCCATTCTAGAAGACTTAATTATTTCCTTAACTCGTATAAATAGGTGATTTAAAGGAATTCCTTTAAAATTTGATCTCTTAGGACATGTAAATTGGCTAAACAAGTCATCCAATGGCTGCAAATCACTTACTTTGCTTTAGTCGTTTGCTTTAAATCTGCAGATTTTCCTCCCCACTCTACAAAGGAGATCTTCACGTATGCTAAAGGGTCTAGCTCACTGAAATAAGATAAAATATTTACTTTCTACCTAGGTAACACCCGTCTCCTTTCCCTCATCAGTTAGGGGGTGCCTCAGCCAGGCTCTCATCCTGGGTGCTCTGATTAAGCAGAGACCACTAATGCTCAGAGTGAATAAGGTTGGCATCTTAGAGCTGGTGTAAGTAAGCACAAGGTCCCCTCAGCAAGACTGAAGGGGCAGCAAGAGGGGACAGGTGGCACCCAACCTGGACATGCTAAGAAGAGATTTCCTTTCTGCTACAAATATCTGAGAGGAAAAAGAACAAAGAAGTTTCTCTGGGAATTTTGTGCGATCTAATTAAATCAGTAGCACTCTTCTGTTTATCCAGATTGCTGTTAGTTTAGGTAGACATAATTCTTTGGATTATCAACCATGGCTAGAGTTGAGTGGGATAATTCTCCATAATACTGATATAGGGAGGGTCAGAATACCATAGCTACTCTGTAAATGGAATGCCTTGTATATAACTACTCCCTACAGCATCATTCTGGATACCTATTCATCAGTATTATCAATATAATGGGTCGGGATGAAAACGGCCTCGGGAGGCACAGGTCTACACTGCTGTGATTACTGCTTAGCTTTAAAGAGGGGGACAGGAGGCAAAAGAACAATGGGGAGTTATAAAATATTATTAGAAGATATTCCTGGCAGTGGCCTCTATGACTTGAAAATTTATTATTTGAGAATACACTTAAATGGAGAATTCTCAATAAAAGTGTCAAGGTAGGAATACACACACATTGATTGGTGAGTAAATCCCCTCTCTCGCCTGCATGACTTCCATTGGAGACAGTGAACACTGAGAGTTTGAAGATGGTACATCAACAGCCAGAGAGCTATTTATTTTCATGATGAGCACTTTATTCTTTCAAATAAAGAGGTATGTGTCAGATCTATTAGGATAGAGTATAAATGTCTTAACACAATTAAGTAAACAAGATGAGGTATATATTAACCAGTGTGATGTAAGCGTTCCTAATTCTATATGAAATTAGCACATTGTACCCCATAAATGCAGTCATATATACATGATCTGTATGTTTATGATTTAATAAAAAAAAATAAAGGTTTCAATAGTTAAATGATTTGCATTCTGAAAGAAATTAAATTTCAAGTAATCTTTTTTATTAAAGAAAGAATTCAGGCTTGGCACCTGTAGCACAGTGGTTATGGCGCCGGCCAAGTGCACTGATGCTGGTGGGTTCGAACCTGGCCCCGGACCAGCTAAACAACAATGACAACTGCAAAAAAAAAAAAAAAAAAAAAATAGCTGGGCATTATGATGGACACCTGTGGTCCCAGCTACTTAGGAGGCTTATGCAAGAGAATCGCTTAGCCCAAGAGTTTGAGGTTGTTGTGAGCTGTGATGCCATAGCACTCTACTAAGGGCGACATAGATTCTGTCTCAAAAAAAAAAAAAAAAAAAAAATTAAAAAATTTACCTGATTTGTACCTTATTATGCAGGTCAGATATGTAGTATTTAAGGAAAGAAATGAAATGGCTGCCTTGGGCAGCAGACTTTGACTATAAGTCAAGTAATAATAGGCTATGACTTGTAGTTATGCTTAAATAGCTCTTTATAATCCTTGCTCAAGGCCAAAAATAAAAAACAAAAAGGAGAGAAAGAAATAAAGAAGAAGAAATAACAAGAGCTTTGCAAGTGCTCTGTGATCTGCACACAAATCCCAATGATCACATTGTAGCCTGCGCACAGTATATTGCAAATGTCTCAGTTCAGCTTACTCACTCAGTGAGCATTTATTAAACATGAACTCTATGTCAAGCATGACACAAACTGTACTTTCAAAAGTATGTATGGGAAAAAGAAGATGACAGCACACTATGTCTTCAGGAAAGTTCAGTTAAAAGGAGGATACAAACTACATGGATGATTAAGAGAAAACAAGGCAAAGAGCCTGTGACAAGTCTTGTACTAGAAACATCAACAAGGACAGTCTGAGAAACTGCAGAGCGGGTTTAACTCCAAGGAAGCAGGAAGGCTTCACAGTGGACAGAACTGTGATGGGGACTTCAAAATATCTATAACTTTGCTGAACAAGGAAAAGTGGTTTGAATTTTGGGCATAAAGAACAAAAGGATGTATGAAAATGAATAGAAATGGCAGATATTTGAGAATAATAGGAAATTTGGTGAATTGCTGCATTGTGGAAATTGTTTAAGCAGACTAAAGAATTAGAACTGGATCATATTATAAAATACTTTATATGATCTAAATGTTAGTTTTTGATTATGTTGTGAATGGGAAATTAATATTATGTTTTAATTCAAGTATGACTTTTTTTTTTTGAGACAGACTGTGTTGCTCTCCATAGAGTATAATGGCATCACAGCTCACAGCAACCTCAAACTCTTGGGCTTAAGTGATTCTCTTGCCTCAGCCTCCCAAGTAGCTGGGACTACAGGCGCCTTTCACAACACCTAGCTATGTTTTTGGTTGTAGTTGTCATTGTTTGGCAGATCCGGGCTGGATTCGAACCCCCCAGCTCCCGTGTATGTGGCTGGTGCCCTAGCTGCTGAGCTACAGGAGCCGAGCCAGCAATTTTTTTTTTTTTTTAATGTTAATGTGCACAATGTAAGAATGTAAGGGTGTTCAACACACCATGAGCATGAGGGCCCAGCTACAACTTAACATTTACCTTAGAAATGCAAACAATGTAATGCAATCATTTTTACCTTCTTTGTACATATTCTCACCTAAAAATGTCCAGTATCAGACTAAACTGCTTAAGATTCTGGGTCACTTAGAGGACTGAAAGAGTTTGTACCATTTTTCATCATACAGATTTTTATTATATATTTGTATTTTAATTAGAACTGAGTGGATAGGGTGCCACGTATCAGACGTAGAGCAACGGTTCTAATAATAATGCAAAAAAAGTAAAAAAAAAAAAAAAAAATAAGGAGGTTGAGGCAGAAGAATTTCTTGAGCCCAGGAGTTTGGGGTTACCACGAGCTATGATGATGCCTTTGCACTCCAGCCTGTGCAAGAGAGCAAGGTAAAACCCTGTCTCAAGGAAAAAGCAAGTCTACCTTTTATCCTAGAAAAGGCCACATACTACCTGGTACAGACTCCTCCTGGTGGCTTAGAAGGCTTTACCATTAAATGTACTCACCTTGCACTTTCAGCTGGAACCTAGTGATGTGAGTAAAAGGAGCTTCTGAATTTCTCTGACAGAAGAAACTTCTGCATGAACATTCCTGAAGCAGCAGTAGCAGTGATTTCTGGGAGCTTCTGATGACAAAGGTGCATGCTAATGTGGTGGGGACAGCACTGCTTTACTGCACTGCACCAGTGTTGAGGTTTGACTTTGGTCATTGTCAAAACCTGATCCTTTAGAATTCCATAAGATCCTATTAACACATTTGTTTTCTGTTGAACTCAAAGTCCATTTTGTTGCTTGCTAAACTCGTTTCTGTTTTTTAACCTGCTTAATTAGCTTTCAAGTATTACAACTACCTGAAATTTAGATTTTATTTGCATTTTTAATGTCTGCTCTCCCCTTTAGAATGTAAGATCTGCAAGGGCTTACTATAATTTATCCTCTTCATTATGGCAGAACCTGGCTCATAGAAGGTGCCCAATAAACATTTATTAACTAATAAATGAATACAAAATTGCTTTCTCTTTTGGAAAATATTTTTTCCTTTAAGTTCTGTATTGTTTTTTAATTTGGGTGCATGACTTTTGTTTCTGCATTGTCCATTGATTTTGCTGTTGTTAGATTTATTTTTTCTCAAATGCCTGATGGCCTCTTGAATATTCATTCACAGTTCTGAATGGAGGGAAATGTTGACAGCGTTAAGATCCACCCCGGTCTTCTTTTGTTCTTTGGTTAGTCTGTCAGCCCATAAGTGTCTGTGTGAAGGGAGTGGAGGCTCATTCTAAACTAGAACATGTGGATGGTCTGTTTGCTTAGAAACGAGATAGGAATAAGATTACCTACCCTACTCCCATGTCACAATTTCAAAGACTAACTTCTTATACTTGGTATGAATTAGGGCTTCTGGCTATTTCCAGGCAGACAGCAGAGGGCCACTTCAGGGCATCCTCTTCTAATGGATTGGAGCATCCTCCATGGTGCCTGTAACTCTGGACGGGGAGGCTCCAGGGGGACATAATCAGATGTGTCTGATGAATTAGTCCCCCGCATCTCTGCCTTTTTTCTGCTGTGGGTCTCTCTGTTCACCAAGCTCAAACCAGAGCCTCTGCACTGTGAGTGGAGTAGCTCCAGCTTCCTCCTCCCTCCAGCTTCTCAGGGCTGAGTTCTTAGCACAGTTGTTAGATTCTATTTTCTTTCTATCTTCCAGAAGGTCATGGAAATTCTTGATACTCTTTATCTCCTCTTTCTTATCACTTCTTCATGTTCCTTTTTGTAATTTCTTTGTCATTTTACAAAACTTTGGGGAAAGTGGCAGGGAAATATGTCAGATCAGCTTGCATTTTCAGGAAAAAGCAGAAAAAAGATAATAAAACACATATTCCTTGATTTCACCCAAGCTTCTATTAAAAATCTGCCCTTTTGAATAGGAATCTGGCTTCTGCTATACAAGCTTCTAATTGATTAGTCAGTAAATGGTCAAGAAACATACTTTAGAAGAAGAGAAAAATAAGGAAGAAAGGCAGGAAAGAAACGGTAGAAGTTTTTATCATTATATAATAAATAAATTTGAGTGTAAGTTGTGTGCAGGCCTGGAAGGCGTGCTGGGGCCAGATGGACTTTGTCCTCGTGTAGGTCAGCTTGTCAGATTCCATCTGCCTCAATTATCAAAACCAAGAGTGGACCCTATGCAATCTCTGGGATTCCATTCAGACCCCTTCTCTTCCCCAAACAGTATTGTTTTTCTCTAGCCTGAAAATCTTTTGTAAGGCATGATACTCATATCCGTTAAATCAAAGAGTGAGTCTCCCTGCCAAGATAGATTATAATAATTCCATCTTGAATATCAAAGTCCAACAGGCAGCTAAATGTCTTTGACTCAAAAGACCCAAAGACAATCAGTATCACTTGCAGCAAACATCAAATGTAACCCCAGGAAAATATTTGATCATGAGTCATAAAGATCTGTTCTCAGCCATGAATTATATTTAGAGGGGGACAGTAAACACACTTTCAAGTTTATGTCTTCAGCAGACTCATTTTCTCAGGTGTTAATACAAAGAGATGTAAATAGTCCAGGCACTACTTTTTGAAACACAAGCTATAAAATTAATGATCTCTGCCAAAGATTCCCTCATTTCTCATCACGATAAACAAATTGGACATAAAACAGCCTGACTGGATGTGCCTTTGCTGATAGAGAAACAACTGTGTTTGGGGGGGTTGGGTACTGGGTAGTGCTATAACCTTTATAGAGCAAGGGGAAGAGGAGAAGAAAATAAATAAATAGTGCTTTAAATTATATTGTTCTGAAAATGACAGGTGCTCATTAGAATACTTCAAAGGCACAAGCCAAGATAATCAAACTCATGGCTGACTTGTAAGGTAGATGGGAGAAAGTTTGATTTGAAAACCATCCCATTGGCAAGGTAAAAAGAGCCAAGTGTAAGAGATGTGAGGCCATGAACCTGTCAGCTCAGAGATAATTGCTCACATAGGCAGGGACCTCTGCCAGGATAGACCCACTTATATATAGTTTCTCTTCTTTGTAAACTATCAACAGCACAGGATGACAGAATGTGGTGGGGCTACAGAGACCCCACCAGACACAGAAGTCAGGGACCAAGTCCTTTAAGAAAAAGAGAGAGATAGTAAAAATAAATTAAAACATGAAAACATTATTTTTTTTTCCTTTTTGGCAAAAAACTAAGGATTAGTATTACTTAGTCAACATTTAAATTTCCTAAACTATATTATGTTAGGATGAAATATACTTAAAGAACTGCACATGAATGGCAGTTTTTTAATATGTACAGACACATAGTCATGCATAAGCTTTTCATTTTTTCCTGGTATTCTATTCAGTCAAATGTGTTTCTTTTTATACAGATGTATATTGTTCATTGTAGGAACTTCATCTATAAAATGAATTAGTCCTGTTACAAATACTTGAAAAACCCAGTCTGGGTAATTACATGTTTGTGTGAATTTCCCTGTGGTAATGAATGTGGTGAAAATAATCTTTAAAAAGGAATAACATAAATAAATAGCAAAAATTTTAACTAGTAACAAACCACACCTGAGAGAATATGAATTACTCACTGGGAGATCTAAGGGCTTCTCCATCTATACACAAGATAACATTGGTGCCCATAGCACAGTGGTTACGGAAGCAACCACATACACCAAGGCTGGCGGGTTCTAACCCAGCCTGGGCCAGCTAAACAACAATGACAACTGCAACAAAAAATAGCTGGGCGTTGTGGCCAGCACCTGTAGGCCCAGCTACTTGGGAGGCTGAGGCAAGAGAATCACATAAGCCCAAGAGTTTGAGGTTGCTGTGAGCTGTGACACCACAGCACTCCACTGAGGGAGTCATAGTGAGACTCTGTCTCAAAAAAAAAAAAAAATAACAGCCTCCATTGGTGCACCTCTGGGATGCACCAAACAACTTATACACACATAAACCAACATTTCACAATATTCACAATATCCCTGTAACCTAGGTACTATCATCATCTCCACTTTGTACATGGTTAGACTGTAGAAGAAAGAGGTTAAATAATCTTCCCAAAGTTGCCAAGAAGTAGAGTCAAGTTTTGGACCAAAGCAATCTGGCCCTTGATCCTGAGCTTCAGAAAGATGTGAACAGTGAACACTCAGTGAATGGTGATTATACATAAAAGAAGCTGAATGAAGTGGAGCCCACAATGTGAATAATGCTCTCTCTTCCAAGTGCATATATATCCTTCATATCTTCCATATCGTGTAATATAATTTTTTAAATATCAGGTTAATATGAGTTTACAAACGATGAGGTTACATCGTTTGCATTTTTTAGGTGTGTTGTGCTGTATACCCTTACATTGTACACTACAGGTGAAAGTTTACTGATCACCCTCCCTCCTCCCCTTCCTTTGCTTTCCTCTCCCCAAACCCCACTTGAATATACTTGTGTTTTTCTCCTATGGGCATGTACTTGTTTATCTATTGGTTTCCTATTAGAATTGAATACATTGGATACTTGCTTCTCTGTTTTTTGTTTGTTTGTTTTTTGTGATGCTTTATTAAGAAGAATGTGCTTCAACTCTGGTTAAATGCAAAAGATATGAAGTCTCTGTCTTTTTGTGGCTGAATACTATTCAATGGCATATGTATGCCACAGCTTATTAATCCACTCATGAGTTGATGGGCACTGAGGTTGATGCGATGTCTTCGCAATTGTGAATTGAGCTGCAATAAACATTCTAGTGCAAAGGTCCTTATGGTAAAATGATATTTATTTATTTATTTATTTAACTTCTGAGTGGACATCTAGTAATGGGATTGTGGGGTCGAATGGAAGGTCTACTTTTAGCTCCTTGAGGATTCGCCACACTTCCTTCCAAAGAGGCTGGATTAGTTTGCAATCCCACCAGCGGTGTAAAAGCCATGCCAGCATCTGCAGCTTTGGGATTTTGTGATATGGGCTGTTCTCACTGGGATTAGGTAATATATCAGAGTGGTTTTAACTTGCATGATTTGGGATGATGAGCATTTTTTAATGTCTTTTTTGGTGGTTTGTCTTCTTCAGAGAAGGTTTTTATCTACTTATAGATGAGATTGCCATTATTTGTTTGATTAGTTTGAGTTCTTTTTTTTTTTATTTCCTGATTATTTACATTTTACATATAACAGTGGTTCCTAAACATTTTTTTTTTTTTTTATTAAGTCATAGCTGTGTACATTGATATGATCATGGGGCATCATACACTAGTTTCACAGACCGATTGACACGTTTATATCACACTGGCTAACATAGCCTTCCTGGCAATTTCACAGTTATTGTGTTAAGACATTTACATTCCACATTTACTATGTTTCACATATAACATTGTAAGGTGCACCACAAGTGTATGTTCTCTGTAGATTCTAGTTATTAGCCCTTTGTCAGATTCATAGCATGCAAATACCTTAAATTGTGACCACTAAGAAATGGACATGGAAAAAAGAGATGTACGAATACACAGTCCTTCTCTCTTTAACAAGAATTTAGTCTTGAAAATTAGACTACCAAATGGGCTTTATCAAAGAGATCAGCTTCTCACAGATGAAGAGGATATCAAGCAAATTTTAATTAATAAAACTATGAAAATAAGACTAATACCTAGTAAGCCTGTATCTGGTCTGAAACAAGGACACTTGCCCCATGATAGCCTAAATGATTGGGATTGTCAACTCCGTGTAACAGTGGAGGACTGTTCTGAGAGGTTGAATGACTTAATTAGAATTGTGGATATCAACAGAGACAGAGCAAGATTTGAATTAAAACCTATATAATTCCTAATTCTATGTTCGGCTGGGAGAAATATCATAAAACTGGTAATGGTATGCAGCCTAGAGAATGACCTCAGTCTCAGTGGCACAAATATTCTGTATTCAGTGTATTTTGAGGCATACTCAATGTATACTTGGACCATGGCTGCCACCGTCATCTGACCTTACAATATTGGGGAGGTTAGGGGAGCTCCGAGTATGTGTTTGTGTCAGGAAGGTGGTTGGGAATGAGAAGCTATGTGGGGTTTTAATAGATTATATTAATTAAAAATAGTTTATCTAGTCTTTAAAAATGTATGTTCATAATTTAATTGGGAATTTCTCACATTTATACATAAATTTAGAGAAATTAAAACTCCATGAAAATATTTTGTCTAAAACAAGGATATGATTTTTAAAATATTTTATTACTCAGATTATGATTTTAATGTTTATTCATATAGCTCTAGTATTCGTTTCATTAAGTTTATTCCTATTTCTAAGACTTATTTGTATCAATGCAAATCAAAACTACTTTGCGATATCATCTAACTCCTGTGAGACTAGCCTATACCACAAAATCCCAAGATCAGAGATGTTGGCGTGGATGTGGAGAAAAGGGAACACTTTTGCACTGCTGGTGGGAATGCAAATTAATACATTCCATTTGAAAAGATATATGGAGAACACTTAGAGATCTAAAAATAGACCTGCCATTCAATCCTGTAATTCTTCTACTGGGCATATACCCAGAAGACCAAAAATCAAATCATAATAAAGATATTTGTACCAGAATGTTTATTGCAGCCCTATTCACAATTGCTAAGTCATGGAAAAAGCCCAAATGCCCATC
>CAUYPK010005750.1:0-21446 GCA_963574355.1 Loris lydekkerianus | reverse complement strand
GTTCTCCACACTCCTGCTCAAGCTCTCCCCAAGGCAGCTCAACTGAGTGCCAAGTCCAAGAACACCAAAACAGTTCACAGGTAAGGCCTTTCCAGTTTGCAGTCTCACTGCTGCTTGTACTCACGGTTGCCGGCGTGATTAGGTCTATCGAACACACGCAGCCACTTGCCAGTTTTCCACTGTTTTTGTCCTCCTCCTGGGGTCCCTTGCTGGCTCCCTGTATCCTCAAAGGGATGATAATAGGCAGATCCCACCGGCCAGAGATGCCTGGAGTCTTGTCTCCCCAGACTCACCATGCCCAGTTACAGGGAAGCTGTTACTCGGCCGCCATCTTTAATCCAATCTCCAAGTCTCATATTTTAATTGTAGTTTTCATATTTTAGTTTTAACTATGAGGTTATATGCACTTCACCCAACCAGACCTCGCCCTTTCTTAAGCACATGCAAGAGAAGTACATCTCTTGCAGCTTGATGTATAAGAAAAGGTTTAATAAGGCCATAAACAAAGGCTAACACATTAAGTGTTCATGAGGTTCAGTCATCTTAGAAATGGCATATTTTTCAATTTATGATTAGGTTAAGTAAATGAAGGATAAAATGAAAAGGAAAAATGGGGGGAAATTAAATAATAATAGTTACCATATATGCAATATTTGGTATGTGAAAGCCAGTTGCTTTAAGTAGTCCATCTCTTATACTGCCAACGAGCTCATAAGTAGGTATAATTATCTCCCTTTATAGATAAACAAACTGAAATTCAGGAATGATTTTCCCAAAATCACTTACTTACTTAGAAGGACAGCCAGAACTCAAACTGAAATCTCACTTTAAAGAAAATCAACTCTAAATCATTTCAAGCTATTTCCAGAACTTAAATTTCTGTGATATAAAAATTTCATCAGAAAGCAGTTACCTTCCCTTCATCTGTAGAAGACAAGACAAAAACTCAGTGCAGAAATAGCTCTTGTCATCGATGAATATTCCTTCCTTAGTTTTTTCCTATTAGTTACACGAACAAGCGATTTCAGGACAAAAAATGCCAGTATTAGATGCTTTCAAAACTCACAATTCTCAACAGCAGCTCCATCACAATGGAGGAAGGAAGAAAGAACTGAAGATGAGAGGTGATAAGAGAGGGGAGGGGAAGGAAATGGAGGGAAGCCCATGAAATATACTTTTCAGTTTAAAATATCATGTATCTGTCTGTGTCTTTTCCTTTCTCATCTACTGCCTAGCAATATGACACAACTCAGACAAAACTATACTGGATTGCGTCTATATTCCAAAGGGAGAAAATAAAAAACAAAACATAAATTTCACTCGTAAATATATAAATTATGTTTTATGTGAACTGCTTTTAAGTTCTATGAATTTTAATAACACACTAATTTACTCTGTTTTTTTAGAAAGTAAATCTTACCATTAAATTTTGAAGCTTCAGGATCATTTGCATTGATAGCAATTAATTTCCAATCTGTTTCACCTTCATCAATCAGAGCCAAAATTCCAAGTATCTTCACATGAATAACCTCTCCACGAGAAAGAACCTTTAAAGAGAAAAGAAGTACACCATTTACAAAGCTTTGGACAATTTACTCAAATATCATAAAAACCAATCTGAAAGATCAAAAGGGCCATAGATTGAAATTTAATAAAGGAACATATTCTTCTTAGTAAATTATCTCAAGAATGGAAGAAAAAGTATCCAATGTACTCATCCCTGCGATGAAACTAATTTATGTCTTTCATATGAAAGCTATAACCCAGTTATAACCTAAGAATATGGGGAAGGGGGAAAGGGAGGGATGGGAGGGGGGAGGATGGACAGAGGGAGGGTGACTGGTGGGATTACACCTACGGTGCATCTTACAAGGGTACATGTGAAACTTAGTAAATGTAGAATATAAATGTCTTAACACAGTAACTAAGAAAATGCCAGGAAGGCTATATTTACCAGTGTGATGAAAATGTGTCAAATGGTCTATAAAACCAGTGTATGGTGCCCCATAATCGCATTAATGTACACAGCTATGATTTAATTAAATAAATAAAATAAAAGTAAAAGTGAGAACAATAGTGTTTACACTACATAGAACAGAGCTCGTAGGAGGGAGACAACATGAGGTATATATTAATAATATATGTCCCATACTGTTTTACGCAGAATAGACTCCTAATCGATATGAGTTTGATGCCAAACTCTCCCCTCTTCCTCATATGTACAAGTAATTATTCTAGGGATATAATAACAATTAAATATTATCCGCAAGAATATCTTCATTTGGTGAGACAATAGAAATGTAAATACGAATACAAAGTGTTGCGATAAGTACTGTAATAAAAACAATGCAACACACTGAAAAAGAAGATATGGGATATAAAGAAAAATTTTATTTTCTGATTTCCCCAAAGAAACTCAAAATTATTGCCCAAGGAGACGTATTCCTGGAAAATATTTAGTTAATGATAATAATGATGGTGATGACTGTAATGACAAGGAAAATACAGTTGATGATGGTGACAATAATGGTTATTTGCTATGTTGCAGGAAGTCAATTACACTCTGTTGAGGTAGAAATATAAATTCCATGTTGTAAAAAAACACAAGTTTATACAGACAGCATGGGGAGAAGCTGGGACTTCACTCCATTCTGTCTAAAAAACACTTTATGGATGGCACCTGTGGAGCTCAAAGGAGTAGGGTGCTGGCCCCATATATCGGAGGTGGTGGGTTCAAACCCAGCCCCAGCCAAAAACTACAAAACAAACAAACAACAACAACAACAACAACAACAAAAAAACTAACTACTTTAACACATGCTCTTGCCAGTAAACAAATTAATGGTTGGTGATCAGGCTTTATTTAACAACAGCCTATTTGCCTTTGAACAATCTTTTCCGGGCATATTAAGTAACTTTGCCTATCCCCAAATAGAATTTGGGGAAATAATACTGAGAAATGCAGAATTTGCTTTTTGTGATGTGAGCCCTTCCACTGACTCCAGATAAGAATTCGTGGCATCCAGCTAATGAGCTAGAACACCTGCTCTCGTTGGAGAGCAGTGTTTCCCAACCTTCCTAATGCCGCGACACTGTAATACAGTTCCTCATGTTGTGGTGACCCCCAACCATAAAATTATTTTCATTGCTACTTCATAACTGTAATTTTTGCTACTATTATGAATCATAACATAAATATCTGATATTAGGCAACCCCTGTGAGAGGGTCATTCAACCCCCAAAAGGGTCGTGACCACAGGTTGAGAACTGCTGTGAGGGTCAGAGACAGAGGTGGGGAAACGACTCAACCTGAGAGAGCTAGATCCAGCCAGAACCAATCCCAGAGACGGAGTTGATACCAAGGGGTTAATCCTTCCCTGCTGGACCCAGACTTGAGGGTTCTAAGTTCAGAGCTACTGCAGCTATGGTGTCACCACAAAGAGGCTGCAAATGAAGGCGGTAAAAGAAGAGGGTAAGAACCAGCAAGGAGTCAAGTCTTAAGAACATCATTTAAATCATTTCCAGCGTGCAAGTTCAATTGCCTGACCTAAAGTATTCACTTTTTTGATCAGGTCAAGTTGGGTTAAGTTATATTTTACTTGTAGCCAGAGGGCTCCTGAATAATGAAACGATATTTTAAAAATTATTATATACTTGGTATGTATATATGATTATGTTTGCATAACAGTGTAACAAACTCTCCCATAATTCTAGTTTAATAAATAGTACATCATGAGGGTCCTTCTAGCACTCTGTGGGCGTTTTCCTTCTCCATTTATATACCACAAACATAAGCACTAACCTAAATTGTAAGTTTATCATAATTGTGCCTATTTTTTAGTATAACAAAAGTAAGACATTATTCTTTAAAAATGTTTCTTTTTATAAGGACCACTTGTGTAGTCTACGTATTTTCACAATTATATCTTATGAATAGACCACAATTTATCTAGATATTGTGTTGCTGTTGACCTTTGGGTTATATTTGAGTGGACTATTGAAACTTGGTGTTACGAACACTGAAGATGACTTATGGTACAGATGAGTAAGATTTCCTTCACATATACCTAAAGGGGGAAATGGAGGGCTATAAAACATTCACATCTTGAACATTACTAAATATATAAATTTTCCCCAATATGATTTGCCAATAGAAATAAGCTTCTCCTTTATTTCAAATCCTTGACTACCTGGGATATTGTCCAAATGTACCACAATTTTTTTGGACAATGAAATGATATCTCATTGTGATTTTTACTTCCCTAATTATTCCTTTAATATATTTATTTACCATGTATGTTTCACATTTTGTTAATGTCTGTTCATGCATTTTGTTCATTTTTGTATGGGCTTATTTGTGTTTTAATAATTTATAATATTTTTCATGGAATATTCTGGATTCTAGTTCTTTTCTGGCCTATGTTTTACAGAAATTTTCTATCAGTTTGTGGCTTATCTTTTCACTCTTCTTGTGATGACCAGAAGTTAAAACAAATTGAAGATATTTGTATTTATGAAGTTTTGATTCTTTTATGGAATATGTACATTAAGAAATCTTTCTCTGTACCAAGTTCATGAAGATGTTCTTTTATATTTTATTTTTAAAAGAAAAATGAGCACACAGTCGAATCTTCAGAGTTTACCACTTTCTTACATTGACCACTGCAAGTTGACCTAACTTTTACAGACCGGACAAATACACATGTAACATATCAGTACAGTAGGCCTGGTCATTTATAAAATAGTCATTTATAAAATGTTTTGTGTATGTATTACATACTGTAATCTGAAAATACAGTAAGCTAGGGAAAAGAAAATGTTATTAAGCAAATCACAAGGAAGAGAAAATATATTTACTATTCAGTAAGTGAAGTGGATCACCATGAAAATGCTCATCCTCATCATCCTCACGTTAAGGAGGCTGCGGAGAAGGAAAGGAAGGGGTTGGACTTGCCCCTCAGGGGTGCCAGAGGCAAAAGAGATAGAGGAGGAGACATGGTTCACAGGAGAGGCGGACAAACTTGGTGTAACTTTAAGAAAATACATCATAATTCCCATCTACCTTTTTGCTGTTTTATTCCTCTATTTTTTTTTTTTTTTATAGGTACCAACACTTCTTCCACTATTTGCTTTCGTTTCAGTGCATGAATCATAGATGGGCCCATATCATAAAGGAAGTCAAAAGCTGTCTTGAATAAACAGAATCCTTCCAACAGATGGTGTGTGAATGTCTTCTCTGGCGCTGATTCTTTTGCATTTTCTTCCCCATCATCTGGCAATGGCTCCACAGCATTCATCTCTATCACGTCTATTCATTCCTCTACTGTGGTGTCTGTCGGCTCTTAAATTTCCCTAAGAACCACACCTGAAAGCTATTCCTCCTCAGGGCTTCTGCTGTACCTGCAGTGTCCTTCATCCTTTCCTTGGCGTCTGTGTTGTAGATGCGATGCAGTCATGCCAAACATCTGGACACAGTTTTCTCTAGTTAGAATTTACTGCTTGGGGCTCTGTCGCTTTCACAGATTTGTCTATAACAAACTGATTATCTTCAAAGATGTAATCCTGTCAGCTTTGATGTTCTCTCTACGGGGGTTCCCTTGTATACCATTGACAATCCATGCCTTAGAATATAATGCTCAGAGTATAGGGAGTAAAGTCCCTATAACTCCCAGCTACAGGTTAATTAAAGATGCTGTGTTTGGGGGCAAGAAGATGACCTTGACATCTTTGGTGCTGAACCTGTGGGGGTATGGCTGGGCAGAGTGTTTTCTACATGAAAATAATTTTAAAAAGCTGTTCCTTATTGGCAAGGTACTTCCTGATATCAGAGACAAAGCATCAATGAGACAATTCCAGAAAAGTATGGTTCCCATTGTCCAGTCTTCCCCAGCAGCGTGGCAGCTGGTGTTTATCATTTCCCTTCTAGGTTAAGGGGTCAGCAGTTTCATAACAAGGGCAGGCTTGACTGTCTTGGTATAAAACAGTAGTGTTATGCTAGCCCTTCCTGCCTCAAATGCTGGTGCTCATTTCTCTTCCTTACTCATAAATGTCCTTTGTGTCTTTTTTCTCCCCAGAATATAGCATTTTTATCCACATTAAAAACCCATTCAGGCATTTGTCTTTTCTCCTCAATGATTTTGTTAGTGGCATCTAGGGACTTTGCAGCCTCTTGGTTGGCAGAAGCTACTTCTCTTTTTGACATTTTTTTAAGCCAAAATTCAAAAATTATCAAACCATCCTTTGCTGGCATTAAATTCTCTAGTGTCAGATCTTTCACCTTCCTTTGACTTTAAGTTGCCATCTACTGTAAAGACTTTTTCTTCTTCTCAAATCATACAAGAGTCTGTTAAGTAGGCCTTTCTATAGCAATCGTGCATTCACATAAAAGCTAAGTTTCCAATAGAAGATTAAAATGTATTTTGCAAAAACGTACAAGGTTTTTGTGCTTGCTGGCATAGGCGAAGCCACGGCTTCGTGAATCACCTTTAATTTTTTAGTAACCCTTACACTAGATTTATTTATCTTGAAATTGTGGACAGCTGCAGCTTCAGGCCTCAACCTATGGTGCATACCAAGCAACTCAACTTTTTTTTTCAAGGTCAGTATTTTCATTCCAGCATCATCAGTGGCTCAAGATGTTCAGGTTTTGTAGTCTTGTACTAACCATGACGAGAAATACACAAGAACCTTGAGCGATCACTTTTTACATTTTGCAAACAATTTACGGGAGGGACAAACTGCTCATGTGGAGAAATTTGTGTCACGTAATGTTTTTAGCAGATACAACCCTTCAGCTAATCATAGTAGCAACAGGAGGTTGCTATGAAATTATCACAGTGCCACAGTGTAGCAAGGTTCGTTTTACGCAGTTGTGATTTAAGACTGAGTCTTCACATTTATTTAAATTTCTCTTGACTGCGAATAGCACCACATATGATCTATGTGTGGATAAATTCTGATAAAGGTCAACTTTTTATAACAGATTTGTGTATATTTTATAGTACTAAATGACAAAACAGACCAGTATCTGCATATATGGTATGCATTCACAATATACCATTTCTTTTATATACATATATACATAGATAAAATATATATATATAATATATATATAATATATATGTAATATATATGTAATATATATATAATATATATATAATATATATGTAATATATATGTAATATATATATATATAATATATGTGAGTAGCCTAGAAAAATATATATAGAGAGAAATATATATATTTCTAGGCTACTCAGTTCATCTGTGAATTTTTTAAAGTTGTCACAAATCTCCAAAAGTTTTCAAATATATACATTAAAAACGTTCTGTGTACCCACACAATTCAAACTTATGTTGTTCAGAGATCAATTGTATAAATCTTTCTTACTTACCTTTAAAAACAAAAAATCTACTCCAGGCAGCGCCTATGGCTTAGTGAGTAGGGCACTAGCCCTAACCATATACCGAGGGTGGAGGGTTCAAACCCGGCCCTGGCCAAACTTCAACAAAAAAATAGCCAGGCGTTGTGGCAGGTGCCTGTAGTCCCAGATACTCAGGAGGTGGAGGCAAGACAATTGCCCAAGCCCAGGCGTTGGAGGTTGCTATGAGCTATGTGACATTACGGCACTCTACTGAGGGCAATAGAGTGAGACTCTTGTCTCTAAAAAAAAAGAATCATGTACTCCTATTTCTAAGGTCTTTATTTTGGGGAATTCTATGATGTCTAGGTTTCAGAAATATTTCTATAGAAATTATGTGAATTTAGTTTTCCTAAACTAAAACTTCCTTCTGGAAGAAATATCAAAGCAGGACCACTATAAATTATCTTCCCAATTTGGAGGTTTTCAGCCAATTAGAAAAATAAGAACTTACCTTAGTAATGAGTTTAGGCTGTTTTACATATATGCATATCCAGTGAAGAATTTTTTTTTCCTATTATGACAATGGTGAAAAGATAATATTATTTGTCATTTCTTTTTACAGACAGTCATTTTCTCCTGGTCTATCTTTTTCCTGAGCATGAAGGCTTTTGAGGGTCATGACTTTATGCAGAAGTCTCTATTTCCGTTTCCATTTTGAGTAGGCTAAAGTATCTTTTTTCTATTTTTTTTTTTTTTTAAAGTTGAAGCCCTAGATTTTTGTTTTTGCCTCAGGCACCAGGGCATGTAGATTCTTTGCCTACTTACCATTTGGGAGTTGCTTCTATTGGGGGTCTTAATTTTTGGAATTTCTCCTACTTCCGTTGTGCTGCTAGTTATGTACTAAGAAGAGGTTTTAAAACAGGATTTTCTGACATCTTTCAATATTTTGCAGCTGTGCAATTGGAGAATATCTTTAATTTCGTCTTGCTGGATAAGGGAGCCAGCACAATTGTCTTCAGCTCATTTTTTGTCTGCAAAATTCAACAGAAAATATAAACTCATAGAAGACATAGATGAGTTTTAACCATTTGGTTGGACAACCTCCACCTCCATTTGCTCACCACCATCATCGAGTGCACCAGGAGAGGAAGCAGACAGAGTTTGCCAAAGCAGAATAATGGATCTGTGGGAAAACGCTCCAAGTTCCTAAAAATCATATTGTAAAGAAACCTTGGGAAAATAGTCCATCTTCCTTTGAAAATATCATGGGTTTACTGTGCTACTTTACCATCTAACCATGGACCTGAATAAAAAAAACATGGGATTTTGGGAAATCTCATGTGCAAGTTTTAAGAAGAAAGTCAATTCCATTTAGAAGAAGCACCTTACAAAATAGCTGAACACCAAAAGAAGTGCTGTGCCAGGGAAGGAAGCACTTTTTCTTTGCCTAAAAAGCTTCAAGATACCTGAATCATGCAATGTCAATAACTATCCAATCCAAGGAAGACAACATGGGTATCAAGATTTACCTCCATTTTATACTCATCAAATCAATGTAAAAAGATGAGAGTAAAAATCCTGCTGCTTCGTGGAATGAGCATAAACCATGTTTTACAGTAATGCCAATAAGATGAGCAAAAGAGCCAATGCTGAGAGTTTTCTTTAGGAGCTCTGTCCTGAATGGCATGTGCGTAAATGTCAAGTATTAACATGTGCTGAAGTTATAAGAAACTCTTGTTGGTATGAAACACAAAAAGGGTCATTTACTGCAAAGAAGACTGGCTGTTTCACGCATGCCGGGCAGTCCAGGGTAGTCTAATCTGTTTAGCACACATTTTTCCATTTCAAATAGCAAAAATAAAGCTACTGTCACTAAATTACCTCCAAGCTCATTTGAAAAAATGACTTAATGAGCATTAAAGCATAAGAGATAGATGCCTAGAATGTAACAAATAGGGTGGCCCTCTCCAGAGGAAGGACTTGGCAACTGCAGGGAAATTGTCAAGAGAATAGACCACAATCCTTGCTTCCTTTTTCTCAGTCAGAGCCCCGGTGTTTGCTTTTTGGGGCTCTTGGACACTGACACTGGCTAGTGCTGCTCCCTGGCTGCTGAAATTGATTCTGCATTCCAGCAAGCCCCACCTTCCCTCACTCGCAACTCTTTCTTTAATATCTCTGTCCCAATTTAATCAATGGGTTGAGAGTTTGAGCAAAGCAATACATCATTCAAAAATCTTACCTCCAAATGAACCTTCACAAGGGAAATTACATAATGCAGGAAATAAATCTATTATAGAATTTTTTTTTTTTTAATTGTAGCATTTGTTCTGATAAACCATGTGAATGGGAAGAATAAATAAACAGGTCACAAAACGCTATATATACCATGTCTGTTTTCTTGTTTATGTATTTTGCTGAGGGAACAGTCACGGATTATAGACGATCAAGCGAGGAATGGGCTCTGCTGAAAATCACTGGCTGTGTTTCTCATCTCCTCCGTTCCTGGAGTTCAAGTCTAAGTTCTTTGTCATGCTCAGCCGCTGCTGGACTGACCTTTATTTGAATCTCATGGTGCTGTCACGCAGGCCACATGCTGAATCACTCTGACTGGAGGTTGAGAAGTCGGCCATAATCAATGCTTATGTGCAGGGAAAATTGTGCCCTGACCAGGAGCATAGGCTAGCTTTCCACCTGAGAGAGCTGAGAGTCACAAGATTAGGATGTGAGTTGTGCACACGCAGGAGGGCAGAAAACCGGCCTCCAGGAGAGAATGTATAAGTGAGGCATGGAGGTATGAAGATTCTCTGGATTCCAAAGGTTTCTTGATGCTGGAGACAGAGGCTGTTCTCAAGATCAGGGGGTTTGCAAAAACAAACATGGAGACATCCAATCTGATCTTCTCCACATCCTCCCTAATCAGTGCTAATGTTGAGCAAGCAGCTTTTGTCTACATCTTCCTGTTTTAGATAATAAATAAGGACCTGAGGTTTGCTCAGGAGGGCTCCTCCCAGAGTTCCTCAGTGCCCCCAGCACAGACTCAGTGTCAAGCCTCATTTCATTTCTCACGTGAAAAGCCTCTCATATGGTGACCTGAACCCTTTCATTTATAGACACCTTGATGTACTCAGACCTTTCCCTGCCTTCTTTCAGAGCCCTTCTTTCATGTTGACTGGCATGTTTCTGTCTTGGGTTGACTTAAAAGTAAAATAGAAAAATAAGCAAACACTGGTTGGAAAGCACAGACATTCCCGTGGTATCATCAAATCCAGCCAGGGTAACAGAGTTTCACCATGGCCCACTCACAGCCTTCTGTTATTTGCAGCAATTAGCATCATCTCAACTTGTATTTTCATTTGCTTGCTTGGTGATGGTCTGTGAGATCCTGCTAGAATGAATACTCCTCACACTAGCTGGAGCCTTTATCTGTTTTCTTCACTTTGTACAATACCCATATTATTGAGGGGTCCATCACAGGCAGTGATCAAAATGTCTTGAGTAAATGGATGGTTTCAGAAATATGAATGGGAACCAGGAATGAACACACTTTAAATAATGCTGTGAAATAGGATATTTATCAGTGTTGCCCAACTGTTTTACCAATGGAAGATACCAAACTCTCTTCTAGGCAGTTTTTATCTGGAAATAAATGAATGTACATTTTAAGACATGTTCACTTCTGTCACTTTTTCCCCAAAATATGTAAATAATTAGGCAGCAGAGGAAAGGTGACTGCATTTTCTCTAATGCTCATAGGCTCTGTAGATGTGTCCTATGGAAATCAAACACATAATAGATAGAAAAATTTCTCACCTCTTTTATTTCAGATTCAAGTAACTGGCATTTCCACTCTGTCTCTAAGTAGAGGTAGAGATGAGCAGACAAAGGACTGAAAAGTAAAAAGAAAAAAGCAATTACACAATTGATAGCTTTTAATCTTCATTTTCACCTATTGTGCTTGCAACGTGGAGTTTTGGAACGGTGTGTCATGCTGCCTTAAACATGATGACAATGGCAGTGCCAGTGATGATGATAATCACAGAACACTCAGGAATGTAAATTACATTTCATATCTAAGTTTATACTAGATATTTCATACATCATAGGAAAGATAACACATTTAAGGAAGTTCACTACCCTCACACCTTAAAAAACTCAATTATTACACATGCTTCTATTTTAAAGCTTCCTAACAGGTAAAGGAAAGGGGTTCAAGGATCATTAGATAATAAGGTACCTGTAAATTTTGTCACTGTCCAATGTTAAAAACAATTGTTAAAGAATGATTCATAAAGCTGTGAAGAAAAAAAATGCCCAAATATAGGAAAGTGAAAGTAAATGTCCAGGTGATTTCAACACACGTGTGGGAGGGCGTTGGAGGCAGGACAGAGATAACATCAAGCTAAGACTTTTGTCTGGATTTGAGGGAGGAACTGAAAGACTTTGGGTGTTGGGAATATGTGTATTAGTTTCTGGGGAGTGCCGAAGTGAGTTACCAGGAATTCACTGGCTTAAAACAACAGAAACTTATTCTTTCTGGAGGCCAGGAGTCCAACGTCTCCACGCGGGCAGTGTTGGTTCCTTTTGAAAGTTCTGAGGCAGAAATCCATTGGATGTCTCTTGAGTTGTTCTCTGGTTCCCTGTTCATTATTCTTCTCTAAGGTCAGAGAATTACGTTTTCACAGATGTCCTGCCTACTTTATTTGAAATGAGCCACTATTATACTCTTATCACTTTGCCTGAACTCTTTCCTTCTTAATATTTCAACCACTTAATATTATAAGTTTATAAAAGTCATACACAATTTCTTACAAAGTCATTACTATTACACCATAGTGAATTATTAAATGAATGCCCTCACTTCTTATGCGAGTGGCCCAGGCCTCTAACTAACCCAGGCCTCCAAAAATCCTGTTCTATACAGGATAGTGCCTGAAGTCAGTCTGAGAAGCGTGCAAAGGACAGACTTTAGTTTGGGTAAATAGTGGTAATTAGTGTGTGCATTTCCAGAGAATTTAAACATATACACATATATGTATAAATATAAACCTTATATAAATATATGTGTATATATATATATATATATATGTGTGTGTGTGTGCCTTTGTGCATATATACACACACATACACAAATTCACTTGCACAAAGACAGAATCAGAATATGTAGTCAGATATTGCTGTCTCTCTTTCAGCCATACATTAAAAATTACTAATGGTATTATTTTAAATGCCACCTTTTTGTCCCTTTGGGTCTATCTGCATACTTCTTCCAAATGTTTGGTGCCCAGAAGGATGACCACATCAAAGAGCTCTTATTTTCTGGTTTCTATTTAAGAGAAAAGAAGAGATTGACACGATTCTAGCCTGAGGATTAAAAAATAAAGCATTTCCTCTAAACCCTGCCTTCACCTCTGTAAATAGTCCTCCTCTTAAACTCTGCTCAGATTAGTTCCAGCCATTTGTTTCTTGCTGAGACACTGGCTAATACATCTGTACTTCCTTTGAGCCTTTTCAAATGCCAAGAGTTACCTATGCCGTTTTCTTTTCCGTACAATTATTAATTGAGTACCTACCATGTTCCAGGCATGTTACAGACCATGGGGAGTCTGCAGTGACAAAAATAGATGAAAATAACTGTTCTTATGAAGCTTACCTCCTAGCTGAGAATGACGATGTACAAAATAAATATGCAAAATCATGTGAGATCTAGCAATAGGTACCATGAAGGAAAATAAAGCAGGGAAGAAAGATAGCAGGAGGTCGGAATTTAAAGTGAGGTAGTTAGAGAAGGCTCTAACATGGAGCACCATTCAGCCAAGGTGTTCTCTGATGTGTTCATACAGTCTGTCTTTTTTAATTTTTAATTTTATTTATTTATTATTTTGTTCATACATTCTAATTTACTGAGTGCCTGTAAGGACTAGGCATTATCCTAAGTCAGTAATTTTCATATATATATAGATATATATATATTTTTTTTTAATTTTCTCTATGCATATACAAGTGTTTATTTGGTTTTCACTTTTTGCCTTCACAAAATTAAAAAGGCTTAAAATTTAATACCAATAACAATGTGTAAGATAAGGATTAGAAACAAAAACCTCGTAAAGAACTAAGGAAAATAAATACATTTGGAAAAGAAATCAGACGATTGCTACGAAATATTGAGCAATAATAATAATAATAATGCAAATAGTAATGCAAAAATGTATTCACATTGTCAGATAAGAGTTTGTCTATCATAGAATGCTTTGACTCTGAGGTTCAGTATGGAGTTGTTAGTTAACTTCTTTTTTTCCAAAGTCTCAAAAAATAGACAGCTAATATGTATAAATAAAAATAAATTGGATTTAATTTTGATCAAAGTACATTACTTGAACATTAATTTTTATTTCAACTTGCTAATATGTTGTTTATGATATTGCATCCTCATTTGTATGTGAAATATGTTTGTAATTTCCCTTTATAATAATATATTTTTTCCAATTTTAATATCAGGTGTATCCAGATGAAGTAGAATGAATTTGAAGTATGTCTTCTTTTTCTAAGATTTGGCATGATTTGTTTTTTGAAATTATCTTCTATTTTTATTTATAAAAATAAACTCTCTATTTTTTGAGACTTTGAAAAAAAAAAGAAGTTAACTGATGACTCCATACTGAACCTCAGAGTCAAAGCATTCTATGATAGACATACTTTTATCTGACAATGTGAATGTTACTTTTTTTGCATTATTATTATTATTATTGCTGAATATTTTATTGCAGCAATCGTCTGGTTTCTTTTCCGAATGTAGTTATCTTCATTTGTTCTTTATGAGGTTTTTGTTTCTAGTCCTTATCTTAAACATTGTTATTGTTATTAAATTTTAAGCCTCTTTAATTTTGTGAATGCAAAAAGTGGAAACCAAAAAAACACATGTACATGTATAGAGAAAATAAAAAAAAAAAAAGGAAAAACAAAACCCTATGTAAAAAGAGGAAAAACTGGGTGCAAAATACTAACACCAGATGTCTGAAGGCAGAATTTTGTTTGTGGCAGATGAGTGAGGAGACAGAATCTCCCAATCAAGACCAAATGGAAGAGGCCGGGGACAGTGACTCATGCCTGCAATGCTAGCACTATGGGAGGCCAAGTCGGGTACATTGCTTGAACTCAGGAGTTCAAGACCAGCCTGAGCAAGAGCAAGAACCCCATCTCTACTAAAAATAGAAAAACTAGCTGGCATTGTAGTGGGATCTGTAGTCCCAGGTACTCAGGAGAGACTGAAGTAGGGGGTTGCTTGAGCCCAAGAATTTTTGATTGCTGTGAGCTATGACTGACACCTCACACTCTCTGCAGAGCAACAAAGTGAAACTCTTTCTCAAGAAAAAAAAAAAAAGAAAGGACCAAATGGAAGGTAGTACAGAGCATGAAAAGTAGTTTGTAAAAAAAGAAGAGGCTTGGCACCTGTACTTTAGCAGCTAGGGCACCAGCCTCATACACTGGAGCTGGCGGGTTGGAATACAGCCCGGGCCTGCCAAACAACAATGACAACTACAACCAAAATATAGCTGGGTGTTGTGGCAGGTGCCTGTAGTTCCCGCTACTTGGGATGCTGAGGCAAGAGGATCTTTTAAGCCCAAGAGTTAGAGGTTGCTGTGAGCTGTGACGTCACAACACTCTACTTAGGGCAACTGCTTGAGATGCTGTCTCAAAAAATAAATAAATAAATAAATAAAAAGAAGAGGAAAATGGAGGAGAATCAAGTTGCAAAAGAAATTACTGGATATGGCTTGGTACCTGTAACTCAAGTGGCTACAGCCACATACACCAGAGCTGGCAGGTTGGAATCCAGCCCTGGCCTGCCAAACAACAATGACAACTACAACCAAAAGAATAGCCAGGTGTTGTGGCGGGTGCCTGTAGTCCCAGCTACTTGGGAAGCTTAGGCAAGAGAATTGCTTAAGCCCGGGAGTTCAGGGTTGCTGTGAGCTGTGATGCCACGGCACTCTACCCAGGGCGAGAGCTTGAGGCTCGGTATCAAAAAAAAAAAAAAAAAAAAAGAAAGAAATTACTGGATAGACCAAAAATAAGAAGAAATGAGGTGTGTGCACATGGCTCTGTGTTCTGTTCTTTATGTTCCTAATTAACTCACAACTTAAGAGGCACATAGGCCATGCCAACAGGGAAAATGAGCCTTGTGATGGATAGAGATGAAGGATCTGAGGCTAAAGAATTGTTTAGGTTTTGGTTTTGCTTTTAATTCATATGTGGAAGCCTTGAATCCTTGCTAAATATTCCAGTTGTTTTGAAGGTTGTACTGAAGAACAAGGCGGGGGTGAGGTGGGTAGGTGGGTAGGTAGGAGAACTTCTGGGGTGTTCCATTTATAAGGAGTTCCCTGACAACTGTAGCTGAACTATTCAATGTAGGAGATACACTGAAGAAAGAGCTTGAAGGTTGGTTCGTATCTTTGGGTGACAAATAGCCTGGAGTGTCAGAGATGACAGAGATGACTTTGTGGCAGCTGGCTTTCATCTCTTGATAAACATCAGGAGACAAATGAAAAATTACTTTGCAGGGTTATTTGATGGTTCAGGAAGCCCAGCCTTTGGACCACTCCAGCCTTTGTTTTCCCCTATCTTCTCAAGTTGATCCTGAAGACTAGTAGATGCTTTGTAACCAAGTTGTAATAGCATGGCTTCTGCAGCATTTTTTTTTTTTTTCTTTTTTTTGGCTGTCTTTTTATTAGATCCTGTTCCTGTAGCAACTTCATTGTCTACCCTGATCTAAATCACAAATTCTTGACATGAAGGTGTTCCTCTTTCTGAAAGCAAAACATAATCTGGCTCCTTTCCCTTTTTGGTCTGTTGAGTTTGAGCCAGATGGCTTCATTCCTTGACCATATTTTGGACCAGCCTTTACTATTGTTTTAGGGCATTAAAAAAAATAGTTTGAGTTTTCCACCACCGGAAGAGGTGGAAGTTTTTAAAGCTCCTGTAAGATGGTAACTGCAACATGTTTCTTGGAGACTTTGCTGTTTCCCTTTCCTTCTGCAGAAAACTCTCCCATAGACACATGAGTAACAAAGCTTTTCATATGTGGTGGTCCACTTTCTTTAATAATCTCAAAACTGACAGGCATATTTCATTTCAAAGCAACTTGAAACACTAAGCTCATCTCAGATTTATTTGCATCTTTGTCAGCATCCATTTGTTTTCTGGATTCACCATTCTGATGTGATTTTTCTGGAATAGGTTGATTCTGCAGTGCTTGAAGGGCTTTCATTGCAGCATTGTGTCTAATAGCTTGCTGAGTCTTTCCTTCTCCCCCCCCCCCCAAATTCATTATTTCCTATAGTCAGCTGAACATTAAAGGTCTTAGGCATTGGGCAATGATACCTCTCGTACATATCCTGAGAGTTGTAATTAGCTCTATTATTTGAGAATGACTTAGGATCTAATGGTCCATAGATGGTAGGCTCTCCCCTTTTTAGTCCATCCAGTTTCACAGTTGGAGTTGTACTACCAGGGTTATTATTAACATTACTTTTGGGTGGTTTCTGAACTGGTTTGGGAAGTGTAGATTCAGTCAAAGCTTTTTTAGCTACAGCTTGTTGGGCTTTCTTTCTTTTGTTCCCCTCAGATTCCCATGTCTGCCCACCAAGATCTGCACTGAGAATATCTGATTTATTTGAAGCATGTTAAGACAATATTGGCCAAACTGCTGTATCTCTCATGGCTCCAGAAACTCCTTGCCAGGGATACTTTGCAGGTGACTCAAACATTGGCAAACACTACAGAGCCGACTCCTACCCCATTCTTTGTTGGCTTTACCAACTTAGCAAGCCCCACCAGAAGCCTTTTTAATAGTGCCAACAAAAATTCCAAGGAAGGTTGTCATTGGTCCATCCCAGACGGGGTGCCCATCCCTGAGCCAGTTTCTCAGTTCTGATTGGCCAGGCTTGGTTCATGTGTCTACGCTTAGAACTAGAAATGGTCAACCCAGCCAGACCAACATGGAGTGAGAGGAGTCTTTCTCCAGGGGAACATAACTGATCCGGAGGCCTCAAGTGAGACCTCTTTGTACTTCAGTATCCCTAGTTGAAAAGAAGAAGATGATGTCTGCCTCTTTGATTCTGTCTTTTCCAAGTAGCCCAAAGTGGGAGGAGTCTCCACCTTGGATGGCATTTGTATCCTGCATCTAGGGGTCCCTTTCTCTAGCCTTGGTCTCATGCCTCCTTTGGCCACCTGCTCACCACCTTCCCCTTCTTACAGGTCAGTGGACTTCCTCCTGGATTCCAGCCTGCGCAAGCTGTACCCATCAGTGGGGAAGCCCAGCTCCTCCTGACTGCACCCCAACTCCTGACCTGTGCACTAGCTTGCTCCTGCTCTGTGCCAACTGCCCATTCCTGCCAGGATAGCAGGATACCTGTCTTCCCAGATGACTCCAAGGCCCTGGCATCGGAGTGTAAGCTGGATGGAAGCTTAGAAACAAAGACCTCAAGGAGCAATGACTGCAGCAAGTCATAGACAGAGGCAGGACCTGAACCCTGACTGCTTCTCTGAATGGGAGTGGACTCTGGGTGGGCCTGGCTCTGTCTTGTTACAGGAAAGTTATATCCTCCCATGGAGGGTGAGGGGACTGAGGCCCAGAGAGGGCAAGGAATATGCCCAAGATCATTTGGCAAATTGAGCAGCCAGGACCCCTAGCTGTGTGGTTGGAGCAGATACTCAGGGAGAAATGCAAGAATGCAGTAACTGGAACACCTCAGGGCAGATTCTCTGGCCAGTCCATCCAAGGTGTAGGGCCTGTTGGGGCCTGGCCAGAGGTCCCTACCCTAGACCCAATAAATCCTCAAGATACTGTGTTTTTGCCTCTTTCTATTGGGGATAAGCAAGGCTGAGATGGTGCAGAGCAGGGACTTCGCTCACCATGTGTGGTTCATTGGCTCTCCTGCAGTGTCAGGAGTTCCACCACTGGTGCCTCCTGTCTCCTTTGGAGTAGGCGTTGCCCTTTCTCAAGCCTCCTAAAGAAATGAGCCCCCTGGGAGAGGAGCCTGTTGGCCAATACCACATGAGCCTGAAGGTGCCCAAGATGGTGATGACAGCCCCAACACACAAGTATCACATGAAATTCCCTTCCCCCATGAGGGGACTCAGGGGTCTGGGAGAAGAAAATGACTAGGGGGCTGCCTCCCACCCTCATCCTAGGGGGAGGAAATGATCTATTTTCCTTGTGGCTTCCCCTGAGCTGCTGGGCCTGGGAGTGCTAAAGGGGCCATCCCTTCCACCCCATACCTCAGCTTCTGGGTCTGCCCCCTTTTTGTCAGCTAACTTCAAAGGGGGTAGAAAGATTGGGCACTGGGCACAGGGGTGAAGCAGACCTGGGTCCTCTCCTTAGCCCTGCCCCAAGCCATACATCTGGTCCAGCCCAGACCCTGGCCCTAGCCATCATAGCACAGGTCAACCCTGCCTTGGTGGGACCACCTACACTAGGACTGGGACTTAAAACGGTAGCAGAGCCAGGTGAGCATTCTGCTAGTGAGACATAATGGGGGCTCTAAGGTGGTGGCTCCTGCTCAGGAGGTAGGGTATCTACAGATGCGGGATAAGTCTGAATAGCCTATCCTGGAGCTAGGGGTCCCTGAGGCCTGGGGTGGGCTTTTCTCTGCTACCCTTCTGGCTTATACTGTCAAAATCCATTTCCCAGACTCCCCATGGCCTCCTCCATTCAGGCTCCTGCCTTCCCTCTTAGCTCCCTTAAAGGTTCCTTGCTCTCTAGACCCCTCTCCCCACCCCATGCCTGGGCTGACACCCCACAACCTCTAGCCCAGCGTTCTTCCAGCGTGTCCCCTCCCTGCTACTCGACATTCACAGGTTGAGTCATCCACCCCTGTGTGCTTGTGACATTTTGTTCACTGTCCATATTCCACCCTCCAGGCTCTCCCTAAAGTTGGGAGCTGCCCAGGCTGAGTTGCAGCTTTGTGCTCATGGGCATAGCTCTGTCCTGCCTCTGCCTGTCCCCCCTCATCACCACCCTCCAGCATCTCTGAGCCCCTCCCACAACACATCATGCACCCAGTGCTCCTAGCTGGAAATCTTTTTCCTCATGGCCAGCCTTCTGAATCAGCTCCAGTGCCCCCTCTCTGTGCCCTATTGTGGGACCCTTCTGCCTTTGGTGGCCTTGCTGGTGGCCCTGTCTGATAAGGATCTACAAGAGTGCAAGTTTGCAGACACCTGGTTCATAGTAGGTGCTCACGTGAAGGGCTTTCAGGCTGGTGGGGATGAGGTCTGTGGACATCTTGTCTGTAGGAGAGAGATCCTCTGCCCTGTCCCTGCTCCTGCTTTGTTCAGGAGATGCAAGTGATGGAAGGTGGGAGCACATCAGGGGAGGCTTTTGGGCAGGCTTTGTGGATTGTGCTTTCATTGAGGCTATTCTCTGCCCACATCAGCCTGGGCTGGACTGCCAGGGGACAGCCTCCTTCAGGAATGTAATCAGACAGATGTCCTTGTGACTGTGAGAAAGGACCCCCAGCTGGACACCTGCCACCTGCATCTTGGCACCTACCCATCTCCCTGGTTACATAGTCTTTGTTGCCCTATTCAATGCTTGGGACTTTGCCCAGGTGGTGAGAGGACAGTTGAGGCTCAGGAAGACAAGACTGCCAAGAGCCTAGGGGTACCTGGGAGATGGTGTGTGTGGGGACAGAGTTTGGGTGTTTGGTCTGGAGAGTTATAGAATAAGATCATAATGCCTTGCTGTATGGCCTTGGGCAAGTCACAGCCTCTCTGAGCCTCATATCTTTCTCTAAAATCTGCAGAGACCTGAATTGCTGTGGAATTTGGTTGCCCAGGGTATGATGCAGACTTGTCATTTATCATTTACGTGTTATATTTTATGTACCTTGTACTTATATTTGATTCTCGCACTCTCATGCAGAGGTGAAACTTCATTCCCATTTTTTGGATGAAGAAGCAGATTCAGAGAAGGATAGCACCTGATGCAACTTAGCACCACATTCTCCAAAGCAGAATAGGTGTCTAAGCAAGGAAGGGGCCTAGATAGGAAACTGAGGCCCAGAGAGAGCAAGTGACTTTGAGGTCATACAATAAGATGGGGGTCAAGCTAGGGATGTACCTGTCCTGGCTTCTTCCCCCATCATAAGAAGCTGGTGTCCCTGAGGATCTCAGGAAAGATGGTGGAGTTCTTTGTGACCTGGTCTACACACCCCCACCTGGAAGATCAGAGCAACCTCTCTTCCACCATCAAGTCAACTGCATGGCCAAGGGATGAGCACTGCCTAGGTCCTCTCAGCCTGTCCAGGGTGCTGAAACCTGGAGGCCTGCAAGAAGAGGAAGGATAGGCTGGGTGAGGGTGTCCCTCTAGTGCAGGGGTCCTCAAAATTTTTAAACAGGGCCAGTTCACTGTCCCTCAGACCGTTGGAGGGCTGGACTATAGTTAAAAAAAAATAACCAACAACTATGAACAAATTCCTATGCACACTGCACATATCTTATTTTGAAGTAAAAAAACAAAATGGAAACAAATACAATATTTAAAATGAAGAACAAGTAAAGTTAAATCAATAAACTTACTAGTATTTCAATGGGAACCATGGGCCTGCTTTCGGCTAATGAGATGGTCAATGTCCGGTTCCATATTTATCACTGCTAGTTGTAACAAGTGATGCAAGTATGCATCAGTTAGTCTAGATCTGGTTAGAGATTTCAGATGTTTCATTCTGGAAAAAGTCTGTTCACAGACATAAGTGCTGCCAAAGATGGTTGCCATTTTGAGTGCATGGTTCTTGAGATTAGGATATGTCTCATAGGGGAGAGATGTACAGAAATTAGGAAGGCTGCTTGACTTGAATGCGTCTTTCAGAGAGTCACAATTCTGCAGTTCAGCCAGTTCCATTTGGTAAATCATATCTACATTTTCAATGTCAAGAGAAAATGGGTTACAGAAAAGCTGTATGTCCTGTTCATGGAGATGAAGCTCTTTAAATCTAAATTGGAACTCCTTTTGCAACTTTTCCAGCGAATCCACACATGTTTTATTTGGGAATGCAACCAATGGATTTTCCGCTAACAGATTTTGAG